>JAIPRN010000691.1:0-70412 GCA_025469175.1 Geopemphigus sp. TES_GeoC_2020
ATATATATATATATTAAAACTCTTTAAGGTAAGATTGTCACTGAGAAGTTGTAAACGACTTCGCGATAAGTTAAACGAGCAAGTTATTCGGAATCATTCAAACTATACGCGTACCACCTAACTACGGTATTATAATATATTCTGGAGTTTATGTTAACTAAATGTCGAAATGTGCAATTTAATTTGAATTATTTCGCTATTATGTTTGTCGTCACCATGACACGAGTGTAATATATACCGCGCATTTCGTCGGGTGATTTTCAAACGGAACATTTATTATACGACGCGTTTGACCGGTTAAGTATCCTAAAACGTTTTTTAGTTATAGACTTGTAAGAACTTATGTAACGAAACATTTAAGCCGATATGATAATAGTATCCAGCCCCACCCGTGTATTGTACACTTTATTGTAGGCACTCGATTGTTGACGGCTTACGACGGTAACCCTTGGACATGCACACGCCGAAACACGAAATGAATGTGCTCCGACGCTCGGAACGATACTCTGCCGAAGTGGGGCGCGCTTCTGATTTTCGACGGACGCCCGTTACACGCACACATGATCGCTCCCTTTACTCGAACAATATTGAACGAATAACGTACACCGGCGGGACGATAATTTTATATTTCGAACGTTACGACGGTATTTTCGTCGTCGTCCGACAAACGCCATAATAACGATCGACGTTCGCGCGTTTATTAACCCGTGCGGCGCGGGCTATATAGATGTCCCCGGGTGGGGGTGTTGGCAACGCGATCGTTATTATCTGTATCCGTCACGACTCGTCGGGTTTCTTATCCGGTCGCGTATTCTTCGCGTTCTAACGCGGTCCCCGTAAAAACGAGCCCAACAATAACGCGTTGTTTTATGCGCGGCGCGTATATCGCTGTGTTCATATCCGTGTGAACCGAACTCGGAACGCCCGGAACCGTTTTGTTTCCATTTTTTCTTTTAGTTCGCGTAATTTACGCGCACGTGAATGTCGTTCGAAAACGGTAACACGCGTTCCGAACGAAATAAATACGAAACAACGGCCGGGACGTGGCTGGGAATAATCGCGATTTAATAATTCGACTACGACGACGATGACCGACCATCGAAACTCCTGCCAACGGCCTATAGGGCAAACGCGGAAGTGTGAGGGTATTTGTAACGATGTTCCTGGACAATAAGCGGTGGTCAGCGCGTGAATAACCGCGTCGGCCGGTCAACGCGCGTTACGATCTTACAAGTGTCACACACCTCCGTCGGTATAGAACAGTTACTTGGGGCACCGTCACTTGCCAATACGAATATTATTCGGCAGTACGCCCGTTTTGCCGTACAATCGCGCCCGGTTAAACAGAAATATACCGTTCACTTATAATTCGGATTTAACTTCTCCGTGAATATTTATATATATAAACACCAAATGCAGTTTCTCTGTAATTGTACCTTTCACGATTTGTGGTATCTAATTTTGTCCTCGTCCAAGTTATATTAGTTCCATTACCAAATAGTTTAAAATAACTTCGTATAAATTAACGCGATATTACGAAAACGCCTGTAAATGTTTGTTAGCACGTTCCGTAGTTATTATTAAACTAATTTATAAGCGTAACGTTGACGAACGTAACGTATTTATATAGTACGCATTTTACCATTAATATTTTATCGTATGTCGCTAGAAAATTGTTGTCGTACATTTGAAAAGGAATTTTTTTTAATAATAATAATAGAGAACGAGCACCGGTGGACATTAGATACAGAAATTCTGAAAAGGAATAATAAACGCGTAAAAAATATTTAATTATGTGCGAAATTGTTTACAGTACCTACTGTAGAAAATTAACCACATCACTGGCACGAAGTAAACCGCTATTATCCGAGTTCCAGAGAAATGTAGGAAATTACTTTTTAAATTTTATGAAACCGTACCAAAAAAATGCCACGCTTACGACATCGAATAATTTCAATATTCCAGACAATTAGTGGCTGTTCCGGAGCAATACGCTCACGTTGATTTTAGCGCGCGTCGTATTAAGCGATGTATTTTATTCCTTTCGGAGCTCCATGCTTCGGACGTTTTTTATTTTTCGCCAGTTTTCGTGAACGAAAATTACCGGATTAACGGACCGTCGTTGTGTCGCGAACGGATTAATAATGCCCGATGGTGTGGTTGCACACCGAAACGCGCAAACGTTTGCGAAAACGATAATGGCTCGCGTCGCGGGATTTGTCTTGTTATTCGGACGAATTCACGGTTTTCTGTGACTTGCCGGTCGCGTTCACAAACAAACGGTACGTGCCGCATGAAAAAGCGAAAAGCGAAAAAGCTCATTCACTTTAGGGGTCGGAAATGTATTAACGATCGTAAGCGCGTGCGAGCGAACACACCCGGTGCCGTGCAATGACCCGTGTAAACGAAGATTTTCGCCTCATTAACATTGGAGACGTAATGGCGCGAACTTATCGTTTCACACCATCGGAAAATCTAAAAAAAAAAATAAACGTTCATCCGTCTTCGTTTTCAAAAATCGAAATATCCGTTGTTTTATACACTTGTTATCTTGAAAACGTATCTCTGAGAACTCTACTACGGGTAAACTTGAAAAATGCTAATCCACTAATTTCGGCCGAGCCGTCGAACAGTGAGTCAGGCGTTAGATATATCGAAAGAGGTCGTCATAATCGAAATACAGTCGATATTTTACATTTTTATGTACCCGGTTGGCTGTTTGTGCATTTTAAATTTAACCTCGTGTTTATTATGCACGTTTATTGTTATGAAAATAAAACGTTTACTCAAGACGTTCCAACGTTTCGTCTATATACGCGCGTAACGATATTTTATGGTCGAGGGAAAATGACGTTTTACACACCCACTTACTACTTGAACGTTGCTTCGCAGCACTGGAGCGTACCAATACGCGAAGATGTATATCTATTCGAAAATTGTCGAATGCGTTCTCGTACGTCGCCGGCGTCACAAACGAACCGTGTAACGCCGCCATTTATCGCGAAAATATGGTGAGCGAACGAGCGTCACGCGACGTTTCTAACGATTTTAGGATTCCGTATTAATACGTCCGTAGATAGATTTGTTATTTCCTTGCCATGTATAGGGTACGTAATTTTAATCACGTTCGTACGTTCGACGCACGAACTGTACGTATTGTTGTTGTTAATACAAATGTCAAATGTTACGCGTAAATTAATTTTTTCGAAACGAACGCGTACGAGAGTACTCGCAGAGTGCCGTGCGTTAATAACTTAACGTTTATCGTACCGAGTCGTTCATTTACAAAACTTTTCGACTTAAAAAGAAAACAAAACGAATATTCGCGTATACGTATATACGACGGATCGAACGATATTCGTTTAGTTGGTTTTACGATTGTCTCGCTGGTTCGAGGCGTTTAATTTTTGCCGTCCGGACAAGTCAATCGTGTTTTATTGAAGGTACGCGACGGCGGACGAGTTAAAATAGATAAATTATCAGCACGCGGACAGCGTTTGGGGCTGTTGTTGAGTACTCAGTTTCGGTACGCGTATATAACGTGCCCGTTTAATATCCAGCGAAATATTGAACAGCGAATGTAGTCAACTTCGGCTCGTTTCGACACTGTAGCCGCACAATATGTGAACGCTCGTAATATCCACGTATGGATTTCGGTAGATCTATTCAGCGACTGTACACTTGTCGGAACGCCGTAAATGTCGTCGTATTCTATAGTTCTGGGACGCGTTGGAAGATCATTTTCGAAAAAAGTGCTTTCCATTCAATTTGGTTATAAACGCGGGAAAAATAAATTGCCATCACCGTCATTTTGTTTGGCGAACAGAAATAAGGTCGACGCTTTCGAAGGTTTTCCTCACTCTTTTCATGGCCTCGCGATAATGTGGAAAAGCTCTTTTTTAATATTCGCGAGCCGGAATTGAATTATATGAACTTTCCACGCGACTCGTGACGGGACTTTACTTCGTGAGAAAATGACACAGACCGCCGCCTCAGAATCCGTGAAAAATCAATAAAAATAATTCGTCAACGGGGGTTCCATTTTAATACGTTATGCGTGTTCATTATCCGTATATTTCTATATTAACGATTCGACTCGGTTTGGCCTTTGAAATGTTAAAAGTAAAACCGTTTTATTCGTAAACAGGCGACGTCGAATTCGAACAATTATCGTTCATTTCTGTAATCGGCGTGACCTGTTTAAGACCTATTTGAATATTTCAAATTAGCAACTCGCTTAAACGATTTCCGGAATTTCTCTTTCCCGTCCCCTGAAATTATAATATTCAATTCGTCAAAATCCTTAGAGTCCTTTAGGGTTAAAAGGGGTTTCATGGCGAAGTTAAGGAACTTACACGAACGAATAAATCGTAATTACGATAATTATCCTTCTCCTAATAGATAACGTTGAAAATATTGTAATCGAAGATAGTTCTCTGGTCTCTATCGATAACGTTTAGCCGCTTATATTCGTTCGTGTTCGGCAAAAAAAATAACGTAAAATACTTACGCCCGTCTATCTCAACGATACGTTAATTAGGTATTTCTTTGAACAAAATGCTCAGCAGTTTCAAGGATAACGAGAATCTTCCTTAATCGAAATATTTACCCGAAGAATAATTTAATTATAACACAAAATCGGAATCTTAACGCTTTTCGTCGTATTAAGCACTTTAATTAAGTGTATAATTTAAAACAAGAAATACGATAAGCTCGTTACAGATGAAAGTCTTTGTAACCATTCGTTTGAACTTTTTTCATTAATACTTTATTCACGACCCTGGGAATACGTAATATTAATTTTATTTTATCATCGCTGGCTTATAGCGGCATTCGTAAGCAATATAATTACTCCAGAATTGAGAGTACACAATTATTAAAATAATAACGTTTCATTTAGTTACGAATACGCGTGTCTACAAACATGATCAATATTTATATCTTATTTTATCGTGAATAACTAAATAAATTTAAATAAATAATTATAGTGAATTTCGGATAAAGTTTTAGACGCAACAGTTTAATATATATATATTTACTACTACTTTGAAATAAATCTTTACTATTTTAATTGCGCTTTACTTATTTCGTGTTTAGCGTTGTGCGTAACGGCTGGGTGATTAAAAATTTATACCCGTTTCGAAGCCGTTTTGGACATTTCATACAATATTTGTTTATATACGCTTATGTTAAATTTGAACAAAACGAAATTTATCACGCCCAAACGGTAAAACATAAATTAATCATTATTAGTTGTGATATAGTGATTAGTATTTTGTGTACATATAATACGAATAATCCGAAATTTCGGTCGAGCAGCGGGTTCAGTTTTTCCAATACATGTCACTGTCAGAATGTTGTAGATATTATTCGTCACAGAAAAAACCGCTCAAATCGATCCAGAAATAAACGTATAAATAGAGTTGGTAGTCTGAGGTTTGGAATACATTCTATTCGTACAACAACGGTGACGGAACAAAAATATAGACAGCGAAGGAAAATGGTTGCTATGGCCGTTTTCGCGTTAAAAAAAACTATTAATTTTCATCTATACTATATATGTATAGTGTTTGTGTGCGTAATTTAGTTTAAACGTCACGGTGGAAAAGTTTGGTTTTTATTTTTTCGATACAAAGCTAGATCATTATCGACGTAAAATTATCGACGCGAATCTTGTTTCGTTTTACGTTACGAAAACGTGAAGTTTTACTGTGAAATTTCGGGCGTATTGTACGTTCAAAATATTTTACAAGCGATAATAATAATAATAATAATATACCGGGACACATTATGTCGAGGAACATAAACGAGACGCGGGCTTATCCGGGTCCTACGTTGGTGTTTAAATTTTTTTTTAGTTATTCAAACGAGGCTTATTAGTTAGTTGCGCAACGTGTGGCACATTGTCCCTAGAATTTTTTACGACGAACGATTTGAATAAAAGTTTCGAACCGAAGACCGTTTAAAGTTTATTTTAGGACGATTTTGAATACGTTAAGTATTACACGCCCGGTCGCATGAATATTTATAAACAGATGGAAATCGTTGTCGTCCAAATAGTGAATAGGTCTGCGCGTCTATTACCGCCTCTAAAAATCGTCTTAGCACCACGTCGCGCGCGTGCATGTTATTAGTATTAGTGTACAAGTATACTATTACGCGCACGCGCGGCACTTCCCGTTAGCGGGAGGGGTTTTTTTTCAAATACCTCCTTCCCCACCCCGACCGGGTGAAACTCGCGGCAGTCCAACTGAACTTCACGTACCACCTATGGTCGCTGTGAGCCGGATGTTTTTAACCGAGATAACGATATATCACCGTGTATAATTTATGCGACACGTACGGTCGGCAGATATAGCGCGCGTAGTCCATCCCTTGACCTTGTTCTAATAAACATACAAAAACATAATGGAATGAGTGAGAGAGAAAGAGAAATACCGAATAGTACAATAAATACTGAAATGGTTAAATGGTCCGTCGCGTTACACCATTTGTCATTAAATCTCTCTTGTGTGTGACGACCGTCTACCTAACGTACGCTTCATAAATAAAAAACGAATAAATAACGTCGCGCTATTACCGTGCAATTTGTCCAAGAGGGTTCGAAATCCCGTATTTTTTGAAAAAATACACTTTTCGTACCGAAATTCTTTATTTTGTACGATCAATAGTTTGATGTTGGCGCTCCAACATTTAAATAATGAACGACGTTTTAGTCTCTTACATGAGTCGATTAGTAGTAGAACCTTTTAGTTCTATAAATAATATTAATTTAACGACAAACAGTTCATAAACGTTTATTCATTTAAAAAACTAGTTGCTGTTTGGTTTAAACGTGATATATATATATATATATCTTAGAGTAAAATAATTTTTAGGATTATATATTATTATTATTATATTCGAGACAAGTCAAGTATTTAATTTAAATTTTAATACTGTAATGTAAATATTCGAAAATAACTAGCTGTTAACATACAAATTAAAGTTCAATATTTAACGTTTTCAATATGATAATACTTTTATACTTCAGTGATTCGTATTATTCAGAACCGTAAAATTGTCGAAAAATAATATCAAATTCGGGCATAACCTAATTACTTGTCACTGAAAAAAGAAGTGTCGTCAATTAATATTTTACGTTTATTATAATGTATTACGGTTACAGTATTCGTCAATGTAATAGGTCATGTCGTATGAACGTTTTTCGGAGAAATTCACAAGTAGACCGCACATTTAAGAAAAACAGTGTCAAAATATAGGTATTAAATTATAAATAATTCTTCAATTTTGAGTTGGCGTAACTATCGTTTAATTGATTATACCGTTTACAGATTTTTTAATTATATTAAAGGATTAAAGAAGAAACGATGTTAGAATGGCGTATCAAGTGTTTATTGACAGAAAACTGTCGCAATGTGGGCGATTTATATCTTTAAACAGATGCTTTCTAACAACGTACAATTTCGCTACTGACAACTGATTTTCTTATATTATTCGGATGAGCGTACGGATCTGCGGAATAAACGAAATTATTTTTACCGACTCATATAGGAAACGAATAAAAAATATTAGGGGTTTAAATCATTATTTTCTACGTATGTATGGTTTGACTATATAATGATTGTATACCGTTAAGTTTTTTTAAAATACAATAAATTTAATACTCGATACGAGCGATGTTTATAGTAATAGAGCGTTGTGACTGTAACTCAAAAATCGATTTTAATGCCACATATTCCAGTCGTACCGTAGTAATTATTAATTAAAACGGTGAACGCGTAATTAATCATTCCGAATACCATTAGCATAGTAATCTATTATTATAATGTTCCGCAATATATTATGATAATTTAGACTCGTTCGGCCGATATCAAATTGTAAATGTTTTGGATGTGCGCTGAACTGAATCAAAATGACCAAATACAATTTTGATTGCGATATTTGTATTTTCACGAACGTTTCAAAATTGTCAATAGCTCAAAACGGTAACATTTTTTACGAATTTCTTTCCAAAGGGTATATATTTTTCTGTACATTGGACAACAATCTTATCTTTGAATCTATTTTATGAATTTACGTCACCTAATTCGTTAAACGAACGATACTCGGTTTACACGTATTCATATGTTATTATGTAGATAGACTGTTTCGGTACTTATCGGTACTCGAAAATTTCATCTGTGGCGACACGTTGAAAAAGATCGAAGAAAACCGCACAAAAATTCTGATCATATATGATTTATTCTATTTGTCGATTCCAACTTCAATTTAATGTACTCATTTGATACAATAATATAAAAGTTTGCTTGCAATCAGTGCATTTATGTATTGCATACACACACACACGGAAATATAAAATAAAGTGGTTTGTACGGGGCAACAATTAATTGCATGATTGGGCTTGGCTTCGTTCGAATATTTCGGTCTTTAAAATACAATAATACCGATTTGGTTAATACAAATATTGTTAATATAAATTATTGAAAAATTATTCCGAAGGAATCGAGGTTTTCTAACGAAATGTCGTTTTTCGCTATTTGTGTCTCGAAATACAATATTACACGCGAATTACTAAATGCTTCGAAAATTTCGAAGTCGTTTTATTCGTCGCAAAGAAATAGCTAAGTATGAAAATCAAACGATTAGTATTGGACCGAGGACGACTTATTCATTTATTAGTTTTCGATAAGTTCCTGTGAGATTTATGACATACATATTGCGAAGATCGTTCCGTGTTCCATCGAAACGTACGTGACGCACGTCCGGTGTACGCGATAAATAGGGCAATTTATTTTTTAGTAAACGAGCGCCGGGCCAGTGCGCACGTTTTGAATAAGAAAAGAGTACCCCAATCTATTTACGCGTAAGCGATTGCGAGTTTCTTTTTAGATTTTGAAGTATGTTAGAAATAAAATTAAAGTCATCGCGACGATATTTCTCGTTATATTATTAACAATATGTGTTTCGTTCGTCTTACGTTTTTTTTGTAGCACCGGCGTGCGGTAAGCATATAAAAACGGATTTTTGTTTAAGCCGCTTGGAAAATACTTATTGTAATAGACTCTTCGAACTGTTTTCCTAGCGATAGTTAATGTATCCATGCGGCGATAATACAGAAACCTCGGAAAAAATGTATGGATATTGAGTTTGTGAGAATGTATATCGAACGTTTCACATATTTCGAGCGTTTTATATATTAAATATTCACTGATAATTCAGTTTATATTGCCGAACCGTAACGATCGCGAAACAACAAAATGCACGCAAAAATGTAATAGGCATTTTTTACGACAAATCGCGATTTTCGTAAAATTAACGAAAGTCCGAAAGTCCGTTTACTTTTATTTAAAACGTTTAAAAATAACGTGTCGTGCGTTGCTTCACGAATTTAAATTAATTTTCTTTTTAAACAAAAACCACGGTTGATTGTTTTTCTTTTTGTCTAAAATAAACGACAATTAACCCGTTACTTTCACTAAATTGTAAATTTAACGTTTTAGAAATTATTTTAAACGACCCGTGTTTAGAAAGTAAATTTAAAGTGCCTTCGTTTCGTTATAATACGACGATTATGTCTTACGTCGCGGTCGTACACGTTCGAACTATTTTCGAACTGTACATAATGTATTTTGATCACGTATGTCTATTGCACAGGTGAACAATATATTGCATTAGGAAAAATCTCAAGTCGATTAGAAATTTGAACTTAATAGTTTTCATAAGGACGCGTTTTAATATATGACGATGGTTGTTTATATTAACGGCTACGGTATAAAATCGAAATATTCTATTTACTAAACGTTAGTGAAAAATTGTTTTCGCGCACGATTTTGCAGTAAATACTAGTTTTTTGTTGAACCGATAGCGTTGAATATAACCGTTATAGATTATCGGTACATTTTAAGGAAAAAACTCGTAACGGATGTTTTACGGCACTACGTACCAGTCGTCGACGTGGACCCAAACAAAAGGTCCTTAAATAAACGTGTACGCTGCAGTAGTAAATAAAAGCGAAGAAGACTTACGTAAACAAGGAACCGAAGAAAATGTACTCGTTAAAAACTGTACGCGAGATCGGAGTTTGATATGTGTTTTTTAATACGAATCAACGAAGTACGTACAATTGTGGAATTATCGCCTTAAACAGCGACGACATTTATCCCGGGAGCATTGACTGAAGAATACGTCCGTTATCATTATCGTGAAAACTGCTCGATGAACTTATGTTAACTTAAAGAAAAAACCAAATTACTATATAATTCTAAACGTGGATACCGTAGCAGCCTACTATTTTCTAACAAATAATATACGATAATATCTGTTCGTTTTCCTCGAACAGGCGTTCAAAATAATAAATCGTCCGGCACATTTTATATGTTCGTAATGCGTGAACATTTTTATACCACTCGTGATACGTTCTTATTTCCAAATACGCTTATTAAATATGTTTCTATATCGTGGAATATTTGCTTTAACTTCGATACGTACTGAAAGTCTATCGAACAACAATGTTTAAGCGCTGACCACGAAAATAAAAAATTAGCGTTTATCGCGAGGTCGGTCGTGTACAACATATTAGTTTTTACTACAAATTTAATAAAGACTACTGGTAAATGCGACAATTCCATTTTATACCGTAGCCATTAGTGAAATCTCGGTGTATGTAACGAAAACGTGTTCTTATGAACACAGTTAGGGACGCGCACTAATTGTTACCGGTAAATTATAATTCCGACTGATTAGGGGTCGGTGAACGTATACATACATATATATATTTTATTATTTTAGCGATTCGTTATGAACGTTTGGAAACGAGATTTTGAAATTTTATAAATATAGAAAATTAAATTACGTGGTATCAATTTACGTTTAATATACGTATAAAACCGATAAAAAAAGCGCTTTTCCATACGTCATTGTAGTAAACGTGAAGTGATTTATATATTTTCGGTTCGATTGCTAATACTGCAATGTAGTAAACGAATCCGGGCCCGATTTTTCGAAAACCTTTCTACACGTTACGCTCGACGTTAAAATTAATGACGAATATTTTTCAACGGCGTTCTTTCAATCGAAATAAATAAATAAATACAACCTTACACACTCGTACTATAGACGCTTGGTCTGACAATCGCTGTAGTATAGAACTATCGAAATATTATTTGATATTAACGAAATTACTTAAACGTTCTGCGCCAATTGAATCAAATTTATGTTCTTCTTTAATTCGCGTTGAATTCGACGAATTAAGTCGATAATATTTAAAACGCTTTCCGTATATTTACGTTATTAATGTATAAATCTCGACGGGGATCAATTGTATTCCCGAAAAAGAAAATCCGGTCCGTGTAATAAATCGAGATTTATAAAAAAAATCGATTCGACTTTGGCCGTGATCTCCTTCGGTTGGTGTATTCCGCCGTAAATTTCGTTACCTAAATTTAACCGTTTTCTTTTTTTTTCAATTCGTCGAACGCGCGATAATTGAGGTTCTGTTTAAATGAATAAAACAGCGCGATATTACAACGATTTTCGTCAGCATATTTTAACTGTCATTTAACCGACTGTTGTATCGAAAATAGGCGATGACATTAATAACGGTCATAACGTACGCTGAAATGTGTAAAGAAACAAATAACGTCCGTTTTAAACGACGATATAGCGTATAGAATCGAAAACATTCGATTCGCTTAAATATAACGGTTATTGTTCATATACCCGAGCGCCTATTACGAGAATAATTCTACGCGTATATTAGTTGAACAAGTTTAAAGATTTACATAAAGACCGTACGATTTGATTCGGTCGACGGTTACGATTGGAGTGTATTTTATAACGTAATTATAATAACAGGGTGAGATAAAATCTATAAATGTATTTTAAAAACGGTGCTACGGTGAGGAGGGGGAGGAAAGGGAATTAACAAACATTTACAAACATAAATTATCCATACGGGGCACGGAAATGCTACGAGATAATTTGGTAACGGAAATGGACCGTATGATTTACAAACGGGACGCAACGTTACAATTAATATTGTAGCCGAGTTTGGCGCTAACAGCTAAGTACGTTTTATTACGTAGAAATTCCTTATATCTTTATAAATTATGACGATATGCTTACCGTGAATTATATCGAATACGCGATACGGGCGTACATTTTACTAACGAAACCGATTGTTTTTTTATCGGGATTGAGGAGATGTTTGAAAAGTAACGTCCGTTACCGAATAAATCGTATAGCGTTATTAAGTTTTATCGAAATCGTTACGATTTGATTTATTTTTGCGTAGTAAAATATGGTTAAATTTAATCAAATGTAATTCAAATAGAAATTTAAAAATAGAAACGAAAATCGGCGCCACGTCAACAACGTATTAAAAAAAAAAGCCGTAAGCGTATAGAGACCGAATTAGTGTTTTGAATTTGGGGCAATAAAGATGTTAAGCTTCTAAGAAAGCAAGCGTACATTTTTATATAAAAGCCTGAATCTTAAACGTTCACGTTTTACTACCACAAGTTGGTAATAGTTGTTCTCAGTTTTCCCTGAAAAGTTTAGCGAATTCCTCAATTTTTAAATTCCCGAAATAACGTTCAATTTAAATTTCAAATAGATTTATGTAAAACTTTTCAGTCGAGTTCTTCGTTTGACGAAAACGTTTAAAAGAGAAAAAAAATCACGCTGCGTATAAATAGGTTCGCCGAATCACTCTTGACATCGTTTCACCACAACTCTTACGTTATTATTAACAAAGTTAGTTATTAACAAATTTACGTCTGCGTAAATAACGCCGTAGTTTACGTACTGGTTGGTCTATAGTCTCGCCACCGATATCGAACGTGTGGTCAATAATTTCCTTAAATTATTTTAGCCGGGGATTGTATACTACACAACGTAGAACAGATGAAATCGGACAACGGTCGGTTTGAGTAAAAACTGTGCGCGTTTTCCTGTACGATTTTTATAAATTTTTCGTTTTAAGACGGTGGATACGTCTGACCCGCGAGGCGTCACTCAATTTCCAAATAGCCGTTCCCGCGAGGAACGCTCGAATAAATCTGCTCGTGGACGAACGTTTGAACGAATGTCAAATCGACGAAACTTTCTCATCGAGTAGTCGGTTTATGATGCAATTGAATCGCAACGATCGAGCGTTTCGCGTGTGACGGGCCCGTGTTGCTCGTTGGTGCCGAAATATTTTAAGAATAGAACCGCGAACGCCAACACGGTCTCTGGATTGAAATCGTTTTCATAAAGTGCGTCTTCCTTCCCACGATCTTTTCGTTTCGTTGTTCACGGCTTATAACTTTTCGATGAATAACTACGAAAACGCGAGTTTCGTGACGCACCATCCAGACGTGTTATCGTTCGTTAATTATTATTGTCGGTGGATACGTTCGTATAATTGCAATTGTATCGCCTACGATATACATACATAAAAATATATCGGTAAAATTGTTCGTATTACATTCACTATAATTACTTTATATAAACGAAATAATTGATCGCTAAAAAATTGACGCTTTAACGGGGTTATATATATACACGTGCTATAGCCTTAGATATAAACTTGATCGTTTCCCTATTCCGAATGAGCAAAGTCTGTTAGGTATCTCGAGGATGTAATACACGTGCGACGGACGAAGTTCATCGAAATGCTGGAGATCAGTTGCGTCTTGGCTTTCATAACGCGCCCGAAAAATGGCCAAACCGAAATATTTTAATATCGACGTGTTAAGTAATATTTCGCGTATTGAAAACGCGTAGTATTTTTATATTCGAATGCTGTACGTCCATTTTCAGTCATTGTACGGTGGCCAATTCTATAGCGGGACGTTATATTCAACGAAAATGCCTGACAATAGTACTTTATTAAACGAAACGGCGTCCTGTTAGTTTTTCGCTGTAACAAAGGTAAATCTTCCGACACAATCATCTGTTGGTTCGACGACGATATTTCGCGCATACTTTTACGTAAATAGTTATTCCGGTAATTACACTCGGCGATACATGTCCGGACGTCAATAATGAGTTATGATTTCTGGAAACGTTTCAGCGTTACTTGTTTTTCAAAAATTATACACACCACGGCAATGCTTACGGTCGTACGTGAGTAATTCTACGACTTACGATGTTTTCGAACGCGTGTCTCAACACTATATACATATTCGAATATATATTTGGTAACTTGAATTACATTTTCCGTATAGGAGACGCGTCAGTAGAATAATACGTTTAACGACGAATTACAATCATTGTACGTTCGACATAGGGACTTGTGACATTACGAAAAGTGTTGTATAAAACGAAACGCGTTTTGCTTTAAACATTCGGCGGAACTTACGTAGTTACATACGTTACGTCATGTACATTTCGAAATTTTTCGTTCTTCAATTTTCTCGATGATATATTTTGGGATCCCGAAAGATTAGAAATATTGTTTATGTCCAGGTATTCAATCGACCAATGAAGCTTTTTGCGTATTACCGCCGCGTCCCGAAGAGTTATTTCCGAAACAATATAACTGCCTCGTCATTTTTCTTCGAATTCAGAACCTAAAAGAAATGCGTATCTAGACTTACAACCATTTGACATTGAAGAGACGATGTTATGTAAATGATGTAAACTTTTGATATTGTTTGACTGCCGACGTTCGTGTTTACGATTGATAAATATAAATCGTATAAATATTTATCAAGATAGTACGTGTAACTGACTTTAAATAAAAGTTTAAACCTAAAACGAAATCGTAAATTAAAATAAACGAAAACGTGTTTTATTTTATGCGGTTATCAAACGTAATAACAGATTATTTTGATATAAAAAAGTCAGTATAGTAAATCGAAATAAACTTGTTTACGTAATTGTGTTTATTATTTCGTTATTTGTTAATTATAATTAATAGAAACTGTACTTTGGAATGCATTGGCCTTTAAGAAAACGATGGTCAGTCAAAAAATATTAACGATGTTTACGACTATTGATTAGACGCTGTTATTTTGAATTTGTATTACAATAGTGCCACGCGTTCGTTCCATATCCTTGTGTCCGAATGTGGTTTTATTTCACATTCAAGGCTATATACGTTTTCAATCGACTCGTACGTTATAATTGAGTTATCCTAACAAAGGGAAAGACAAAAAAAAATATCGCGACGAAACATGTTTATTTTACGTCGCTCAAAAAGTGTTTTTGTACATCAAATATTGTTTGTATAGCCCTCCATTTTTTTTATGTAAAGTTTGTTATATACTTTATTTACGATATCATAATGTTGCCTGCAGTACAATTCTTGGGTTATATATTATATATTTTTGCGTAGGAACTACAGTTAGTAAATTAGTTTACGAAAGCTTTACGTTTTATAACTCGCGTACACTGACGTAATTTTGTTTTGTCGGATTATGTCTACACGTAAATAGGAATTTCAGCGAACGAGTTATAAAAATAGAAAAGCCGTTTTTGTATTTTTAACGCATTAATGACCGTATTCATTCGTACTTTCATTGAACGCTTAAAATATTTATTTCGGAAAGAAAAGTTCGTTCGTTTGACTTTGATTAAGCCAAAAAGAGAGAATATTGTTTTGGTTTTTTCAGAAAAATGAAACTAAACAATAGATCGAATTATTATTATCGTTATAATGGCGTTCGAGCAGCGACGTTTCACGCATGCGTCGTACAATTGTAGTTCAATCGCGATTCCCGAGAGCGTACACATATAAAATGGACCTCCCGTCGTCACGTACTTTACTCTAATGGTCAGTCTACCTTACTATATTATATAATATACACACACACACACATACATATATAGATATTTTAGTGGTTCGATTTCGTTTTCGGCCGATACTGATGATGTTGTTTGTTTGGATATTCGACGTTATACGAATGATACCACGGTAATCGGTGGACGGCGGCATGCGAAGGATTGAGATTGTCCCGTTGAAATTGTTGGTCGATTTTCGTCAGAAGTAAAAGTTTTCTGCCGACAACGAAGTATCGACGTTCGAATAACGATAATTATAATAATTTATGGCCGCGCCTCGTTTGTCACGTTACGGAAACAATACGATTAGAAGCCCCCATATATGTGTATTTTACACACAAACACACACACACACACATGTACTAGTTAGTTTTGCGACGGAGTCTTAGTGTTTTTGTAGCAAAATTTTCGCGCAACTTACGTAGCGTAGACACGTGAAATACGCGCGAATGTTGACGTTCCGTTCGTTTATCGACAACCGTAAATTACGTGCAATTTCGTTTGTTTCTCTTCTTCTCTCATTCCCTTTCCGATGTCGGAAAGTTGCCAAGAGCACGTCCATAATGCGTATTTATGTGGTGAAAACCGCTCGCGAATATCTTAATAAACATTAGCGATGACGTGTAGTCGTCGTGAATTTCTTTTATCGGCGAAGTAATTGTAATAAATTTCGGTAGCGCCGACGATTTTTCACTAAACGTCTCTCTGCGGACACGTTATTCGTAATAAACGTGATCGACAATTTCCCGTCTAGCTCTTCAAAATAAATACCCGCAACACCAATACAAAAATTTCACAGATAGTCAGACGAACTCGTAAAAAGTCTGAACTAAATCACTTGGCGCCGTAATTTTTTTGGAAAATAGGCCGAGTTTTTTACGCCATACTAAATCCTTAGCAGAGTATATTGCGGAAGGAAAATGTGTACGAGTGTGTGTGTGTGTGGCTGTAGTAACGTATCACCAGCACCACGTTCGATTTTTCGCTCAAAAACGCTAATCTCGTACGAATTTCGTCACATTTCGCGTACAAATTACGTATTAAACGTTTGCGAATCGATCAGCGAAAAATTTTATCCGAATTCGCACACGGACGGCCGAAGCGTGACGCAAGTCTTTCGACGTCGAGTCTCCGGATCGATAAACACGACCACCGGATACCGCCGACGCGTACGTTATATGAAATCCGTACATACGTCTCACCGTGTCGTATTACGCCGTTTACAAGTTATTCGTTTATAACGCGAAAATATCGGTCGTTAACGACTCTATTCACAATTTTGTATTCATAACACCGGGGAAACCGAATATCGTCGCTAAAACGGATATTACTCGTTAAAATTGTTTCCAAGGAAGCTATTGTGTTCCCATATTCGTACGTACGCTCTCTGTCTATGTCATCCATTGTGCCGGCACCGATCCGCCTCTCGCGTTACTCTCGGATTTTCTGTTTCTATGACCCGAATGTAACACTGGTACATTAAAGCCGCGCGTCTAAATCCATTGTTTCATTCTATTGTTGTCGGGTCAATTACGACAATTCCGATCGCTGAAACCGTTTTCCGAATTTCACGGACAGTCTGATGACTGTACCGGCGGCAAGGCGGGCCACACTGATTACTCAATAAACCCGGCAAGTACGTGCCACGCGATCGACAATTTGTTTTTAAACGCGCACGCACTCACATACATACATACATACATGTGTGTAATAACGGTTAACGCCGGAACACTCGTAAACCAGAACTTAGCAGATTACCATTGTCGTCGCAGTCTCGTTCGAACATCGAACGAACCTATTTCGTATCTGGCGGACACTTGTAGACATTCGGAATCCCGGGCGTTTATTTACTTTTTGTGCCGCTTTCGAATTTCGAAATTTCCCGGTCGTTACGCGGCTGAACACACATTTGTAATAACGAAATACGTAACATGTTACGTACATCAGTATTTGGGCGGTTCTATGTTTGACCGGTTTATAAAACGTTCCAGTTTACAGCCCGCTATCAAAGCGAAATACCGAGAGAAGACAAAGTATTACCGTTTTCGTTTCATCGGATGATACACGGTTTTAGACGAATAATTTAAATACGTCCTTTTGGCATACCGAGTTGTACAGCTTCGAACGCGCATTAGATATCGTGCGATTTTTTTACGCCCATAGACCATTAACAGCGTACGCGATTAGGGTGCCGCGAAATATGCGCTGATACGTGGGCAGCTTTTACCTACTAAATAATTTAGGCAACCTCCGGCGAAATTATGCCGCCTGGTCGTAATAGTCATTTATTGAAACTATCGAGGCGCATGATTCGGCACGTAACGGTTTTTGCGTACGTTCGCGATATAGACAGTGTTTACATGACTAAACGACACGACCGTCTATGTCGCAGAGTTTCCGGAAATTTCCTACCGTGTCGCTTTCAACCGATCGCCGCGAAAAACCGCGGTCATTTGTTTAAAACCACCATTCCTTTGACGTCACGCATACGTCCTGTCATTAGTGTCCCCTCCCTCTCTCTCGTAACCTTGTTATCGAATTTTATAACGTTTACGGTGAAAACATCGAAGCCCGAAAGGACGACGATGGACGTAGTATATTAATCAATTCCGTCGAACGACAAAGTTATTTTTGTATTTTCGTCAGTCACCATTTACTATATTTGTCGAAACGTCGGCCAAATTATTTTGCCGTCACGTTGTTATAGCCTTTACGTGTTTACAATTATTCAAGAAATAATAGTCGAGCAATTCTCGAACGTTAATGCGCTTTACCAAAAACAAAAAATGTATTTATTAATAAATATGTCGCTTTTAAATAGAATTTAACGTGGCGCTCGACACAAAAATTAAGTATAAAATGTGTCTTTCTTTTCGTTTTGACGATATTGTTATCGACATTAAGTTCATAAATTATTTTTATATAACATTTCTGGTGAGCGTTACAACGATATACAATATAAAATGAAAACGTGAAAATAATTTTTTTTAAAAATATTTTTTCTTTGAGACGTTAAACGATTTCCGTAAAATTTAAACGAGACGATTGAGTGGCGAAATGAAAATGGCATTTTTAACACTCTTTCGATGTCCAAATTTAACGGGGTAGTCGTAATTTACGTGTAACTTCGTAATTTCACCTTGGAACGCCGACAATCTTCATGTCCCATACTAAGTGACCATAACGTATAACGTCGTATATATTTGAGTAATTATTTTGGCTATTTGTCAATATCCTGTCACTGTTCATTACGAGCATTAGTTCGTTAAATTGTACTATCACAATAATCCGATTCTCGCGAATAAACCGCAATATGTTATTACACTATCCGCTACGACGAAAGTACGCCTTCGGTTGAAGTTATACCGAATTTACGCACAGCAGCTGATGCACACTTAGGCGTACATACGTGGAGCTCAAACAATATCGGGATAATTGAATAATTAGGTCAAACCTATATCGCGTCGCGGCGTATTTAATTCGTCAAGTGTAAATAACACGTTTCGGGTAAATAATGCCCGTGTTAGTTTAGTTAGCGCGCGCTTTAAAGTTCGTTTCATAAATCCGCCGCCGTATATGAATTATTCGTTAGTTGTTATCGTCTCGACCCGTACGTTCGAGAATTGATAATAATGTCCCGAACGAAAATCTTGTTGGGATAATTAAGTCGTTTTTGTCGCTTTTCGTGACGTCGTCGTTCGGACGATCCCTTTTCGTATTAATATAGCGTTAAGTAATCGTCGATATCTTTGTATGCAAAACTAAATTCGGATATCTTGCGCGTCGGACAGGTAATAAATCTTCGTAGCCACTGGATCGGTTGACGCGCGGTTTTCGTTGTGTTCGGTAAAGTTGCCCTCGGGAAACGTTACGATAACGAATTGGTTATTTTCTCCGACATATGGTGGCCGTGAGTGTGGACGACACAACTATTGGAAATTCCTATGCCGCGGATATTGGGGCCACGGTCGTCGAATATAAGAACCGTTCGACGGAGATATTTTGGGATGTGTGACTTTCGGAAGAAACTATGAACAGAAACGAACTTACGGTGGAACGCGGAAAAACCAAAGGTTATTGAACGTTGGCAATCAAGCTGGAAATGTATTTTAATACGTTTGGACGGAAAAAGGGAGACCTTAACTAAAAAATTGCTCCTTTTTTTAAAATGAAGAAAAACAACGGAATCAGCATTTAATATTGTTAATCATCAAATCGCTACATGCTCTAATTTCAACTAGGAAAAATCTAATATCTTCCTATCTTTTATATACGCGTTGTAATTATTTATGAATAAATTACCCAGCCCGTGATTCTCTCATGGGGAACTTAATGGTATCCATTCCTCAATGAATTACATACAAATTCAACATCTTCATCATCCATCACTTAAATTGTGGTTTATGAATAAGTTTTATATTTAATGGGTTTTAACGCGAGATGTAACCTAATGAATTTTTAGAAATCAATCGAACGAAAGTTTATGAAATTTGTTAAACTATGTTGAAAATTAAAGCAATAATCTCTTAAATCCAATCATCGCCTGATTATGTTATAGAGCTAGTTATCGAATACGTAATAAATATATGTAATAATTTTTAGTATTTACCGTTTGTTTTTTCCTGACAGTAATCAATATGAAGATGCGTATCTATATCTAAAAATAAAGTCTCGAAGTGCATAGAATTATATTACTCTAAGAATGTTACTTAACCCGATAGCATGAATTAATTTTATGGGTGGGAAAGGGTTTTATTTATATGGCTAATGGTATGATAAAAATAATAATTTTATCGAGCTCAAGACTCACATTGTTGTATTTTTGAAAAAAAATTGTCCGTATATTGTACAAAGTAGGCCTTATTATTATCAATCATATATATATATATATTTGTATGCAAATAATTTTGCTTAGAAGTTACTTAAATAATTTGTATTTAATTGTAATTATCCGATATTGTATATATTTGTAATAATATAAGAGATCGATAGGTAATATAATAATATGCTTGCTAAGATGTTTGACTATTTGTTGTTGCAGTATCGATATTTAATAATAATTTGATTTAAACAAGGTATAAAAAGTTTATATTAATAAATTCACCCCATTCAAAAAATGTCGACGTAACTAAGTTAAATTAGATAAAAAAATTATTAGTACGAAAATTTCTTTCGTTGGAACTTTCAGATAATAACCAAGCTGTTTTGGTTTATTTCATAAATAATGGTTTTAAGTTAAAGCTGGTAATTATTAATTACTAGTTTACGAGTAGAACTTTGTCTATAATTCGATATAGGTTTTATTAGACAAGTAATAAATATGGAGTTAAAAACTTTAAGAGCGCTCTTTTAAATAATTTTAAAAAAGCAAACGAATAAAGAAACGGGAGATAGAAAACTTTTTCGTTCTAGAATTGCGATTATCCAAGACAATATACTATGGAGTTATATACGAGCGAGAAAGCAATATCGCTTAACTCGATCGAAACGTATGATTAATTATCGTTATATTTTACTTGGCTGGTTTCGATTCGATCAATAATGTCCGTTATGCGATGGACATTGGACCGATTATTTTGCATAATAACGTGCTCCGACATTAACCGACGCATAGTAATGGAATATTGTAATGACGTTTATCTATGTATGCATTATCGGTGTAATAAGTTTCAAACTCGTGCACGATAATGCCGTTGGCGGATTATTTTAAAATTGTTCATACTATTTCAATATTTATAATAAACGTAGGACGTTTTACGCCATAAGTAAATAATTGATCAACGTACCTGAGTTCGTAAATGTTTTGAACTCGAAGCCCGCAATTTCGTTGAGACGCGTAATATTTCGTTGATTAGTGCCCGCAGTGAGTAGCTCGTGGACGCTTCTTGGTGATTTATAATCCGATTTCTAAAAGAACAATAAGAACGCTAATAACGATGAAGGTAATACTTTTCAAAAACGCTAATTAATTGATATCGAGTACACGTTTTTTGTTTCAAAACGGGAAGGAAATCCTTTTGCTCTTATAACGATTTTTATATTCGTTTCACAATGGAATAGCAAAAAAAAATATTATCGTACGCATACACAAACGAAATACATTAACGTCCGTTAACCTTAGCTCGTAATAAATAACTTATTTTCGTCGGGACTAAAATAAAAACAAACGTATTTTGTAGGCGGAACGATTAATTTTATTAATCCAATAAAATTATATTCCTTTGTTTTTGTGTTGTTTTAATAAAATTCGTTTAAATATTTTCATTGAAAAATGCGACCGTATTTTTATGAACTCAATTTTTCGTCCACATATTGGTAGGTATGTGTAATATTGCTAGTTCTTTTAGTATATAAAAAAATACAATTATTATAAATGGAATTTGAAGCGTAGGGAATTTTTTTACTTGATTTTAGTATTTGGCTCAAAACTTCTATTTCGTTTCCGCTATGTATTTGGCTTCTCTCCAAAATCTCAATCCATTAATTCAGTCGCGGGTGTGCTCAATGAACGTAATTACTATACAATACAGATTATTATGATGTAGAGAAATTAGAGATTAATGGCTTTACAAAGGAGCGATTGCGTTAAAATGTAATTGAGATATTCGACATTGAACACTGACGGTATGTGGTGTCTTTAAGAGGACATTTTTTTAAATGTTCAAATTACTTACTAGACAATAAGGTTGAATTACTGAAAACTACCACTATGTTTATGTATTAAAAAACGCTTACTTTGGGTTACTTATAATTAAAAAATAAAAATAATAAGCATAAATAATAATAATAATAATAATAATATATAAATATTATTATATTATATATTTTATTTTAATTATTATAAATTTAATCGTTTTAATTATTATGGATAAATTTAATAATATTTATGTATTAATATAAATAATGACAAATATAAATATCCGTAGAATATAGAAACGTTCACGAATTACGAATCGTTCACATTATTATTTTGCGAATGTAAATGTTCAAACACTGTGATTATTTTTGAGCCAAAAATATAATTTTAAACACTGATTGTCGTTTCAGATTTTTATTCAGAATATTTCGCGATACTAATTGAACATCGCGTATATATTATTTTGACGACGATTTAAATATAAGGACTATAATTTTGTATTTTCATTCTGAATACCAAATTGTTCACGGTATTCGTTATATTCTGAAAAACGACTTTTTTACGAGGACGTAACATTTTATAACACAACATAACTTATCCGACTCCGTTCCTAATATTATATTGTTCGTGTACGATGATTTATGGTTGCTTTCGAATAACAATATAACATCGGACTGCGCTGAAGTCGGCGAAGCAAAACCAATGCGCAACTTTCGGTATTTTCGCGGTAATTCTCGTTTTATTATTAGCGTCGTTTATTTATTAGCTATTGTAGCAGTTCGAAAACACGTAAAACGTTTCGTTCATTTACATTCGTAAAATTATTGGACGTATTGAGCAAATTTCTAACTGATTTTATCACTGGTGTGTATATGTGTATATATATATATATATATGTATACAAGCGTACATTTATGTTCATCTGTAGTAAAAAAATCTGCCAAAAATTTCAGTCGTACGAATGATTTTTTTATACACGTAGTTATTAGATTGTAGTTTAGAGTAATCGTTACATTTGTATTTGGGTCGATGTTAAACAGTTTGCAATACGATAAATATTATCCGCGTACCGATGTATTCGTTAAAAACGAGTGTATATTTATTCCAAATTGTATTACTAATGGTTTTCGTATAACACGAAATATGTATAAAACGTTGAAAAATACGTTTTAGTAGCGTTCATTTTTGATTTTGACGAGTAATTGAAATTAAAATTTTACCCGATTATAGGATTCGCGAACGCGGCAAACGACCAAAATTGGTTGTAAAGTAACGAAAAATGGTACTTTCGTCACAAGCAACATTTTCTTCGTTGCTGATTTCTAATTTAACGCGTTACCAACTGTCTGATGTAGACATGTAGTAGTTTCGTTCGGTAAATAAATACGTTTTACGCTAAAAACGCCGCGCTGTTATCGAAATTCGACGATAAATTGTACGCGAACGTTTATTCGCGCGAATAATAAACATTACGCGAATCGGAAGTTATACGTGATATATATATATATCGTCAAATACGAAACGTAAAATATTATCTGCAAGAGTCGAGTTATTTAAAACAAAAGAAACGTACGCCGTGTAACGGTATAAATAATACAACTAGCGGCCGAATCGCGTTAATTATTTCCACGAATCGCTTAAAGATAAAAGAAATAACCGCGATTTATTCAGTTATTAGAATCGAGCGGAATTGTGGCGCGTTGACTGTCACAGTTATAAATTGACAATCCGATTATTGACACAATATTATACATTCCATTTAATCTCGACTACTATATTCCGTCCGAATGAATCGGACGGGTTTCGGAGTGCGCGTTTAAAAGTTTTACGCGACGTTTTCGCGTTCGTAATTTGAGAAGGATACGTACGATGGCCGACGGACGGACGGACTATAGTATCATATTACGGGTTTTCGCGAAATCGAACGTGGACGGATGGACGTCGGGCAGAGCCGTTCGGATCGATCGCGGTGTTTACAATTGCTACACCGCGGATCCGTGCCTCAATTTATCGGCGCCATAAAATCGTCTTCGATAACGAAAACAACCCCGCAAAATACGCGTCACTCGGTATCGCGCACAACACCATCGATACGGGCTCAGCGTGAGTTAGCGTAAATCCGTCAACGTCTCGCGGCAATACGATCGATTTTCCTTTTGAGCTCTGTACGTGGACAATTGACGCGCACGGTTCGGGCTTAATACAATACGTCGGACCGGAGTGTCGTCGGAAACGATTTCCTTTAGCGGCGAACCGTGTGAACACGACCGTAACGCAAACCCTCGTGTAGCGTTGTCGACAAAACGAGCCGGGTTTCGCTCAATCGTCGATGGGTTTATATTCCAAGCCTCCCCTTTCCTTCGCCAAAAAAATACTCGTTTTGGAAATTCGAAATTTCGAAATTCCCTCGCGTTGATTGCGCACACGAATCTATTAGACGAAAAGACAAAAAACGTTATTTTCTATACAAAAAATAACGATATTATAATCGGTATTCGGTTGCCGAAGAAATTGGTCCGAATGTGCGGTGCGATCATTCAAACGGATCCCATAACGTAGTGTACTGTCGTCCGTATTTCCGAAGATAAGTTTAATAAACGAGTACCGGGCGAATAAAACGAATTATTTTTTAGGAAAAAACCGTTTGACATTTCTCGTCGGACGTATTTCGGATCGGTACCAATGCCGAAATTGTGTATCTTGCGTTATTGTCGGTACGTTTATACTCGCAATAAACAGTCAGTCAACGTCACCAGTGGGGGGGGGGAGCGATAATGACTGGAAAATAAATAAAAAATAGGGTCAAATATTTTTAACGACTCGTTTCGGTTAATATTTGTAAAGGTATTCGACGAGTTCGTTTATAATAATGCGTACGATTTCCATAAAATTTCGTCGAATTTAATTCCTTTAAAAATGAATCGACGACAAATATCCCACTAGTTTTGTGTTCGCGCATTATGTGACTCGGTATGTGGCACTTTAAAGAGTTCGTATTGATCGTTAAAACCGCGTTTTACGGTTCTCGAGTTATGACAATTCCGTCGAACATTCGCCAAAATGTGAACGAGAGTTTTTTTATAGCGATTTTCGTGTTATGATTTGTCCTTGAAATCGCATAAAGATCAGTAACGAAAACACGAATGTTCTGTGGTTAAACATATTAATTTTGACGTATTCTCTACTTCTATAAAATTATATATTTGACAAAGTTTCAATACACTCTATTATACATATATAATATCGGGTGACCAAGCTTTGCTTGGTATTTTTTTTTTAAACACGGATAAAACGATGTTTCCTGAAAATGAAACCTAGCTAGATTGATTTATCGCCTTGGAAACCCCCTGCATACTAAATTTCATGAAAATCGTTGGAGCCGTTTCCGAGATTCAGATTATATATAAGAATTGCTCATTTAAAAGTATTAGATTATATATATATAACCTGTATAATAAAATTTATAACTTTTACGTGAACAAAGTGTTCCAGGAAATAGGCAAGATACACAACGGCCACATACAACCATTTTGTGACTGCAAAAACGAACTATTTGCATATTGGTTAAATGTTACGCTTGACATGGCGAGGTCTGGGGAGAATAGCTTATATTTTTTACGACTGTTACGAAGTCTTTTCAAATTTTTTATGTTTCGGGATTTTACGCGTATATACGTATACGTTTCAAAACAAACATTTATTTATACTTCGAGACAAATTCATTTCGTAAAGTATCGTTTACGAACGTTTACGTTACGTTTATCGTTTGGTTTGTCTCGGCTCGAAATGACGCGTTTATCTTGTTCGTGTATTCGTGATATATTTTTCACGCGTTCCTTCATCGCGAAAGAATTTTTCGACGAATTAGCCGATAACAATGGTCAAGCTGTCTTTGTTAACATAAATTATCCATTAAATATGAGAACAGCATGTGGCACGTACGACAGAAGGCTAACTTTATTGGTTTGTTAAAAATTAACGTTCTCCTGGAGTTATTTTTAATTTTTTAGAGTTTCTTTTAAATTTCCTTCTTCCTTCCTATGAAACATAATCGTCTACCAAAGCGAATCGATAACGATTATGCGATCGGTTTTATTAGTCATCGGCTAAACGAATGTATTACGTTATCGACGATTTTTGTGATGATATAATCGACCAGCCGCCGTTTCGTTGCTCCCGCAAACACGCTACTAAAATAGCTCGACATTTTTTGAATTATCTCGTTTCGAACGAAGATTAGGGTTTTTTTATTTTATCGTCGGAACGTATGAAACAATTTTCGCAGACATTTATTGCCCGGAATGACTTCGGTGCACCCGAAACACGACAATGCATAAAGTTTTAATACTCACTGCGATGTACAGGGTAAAATTGTCTTCGGCTACAGTCGTTGGCTACAGTCGTTGTGTCGTTACACACGCACCTCTTTTTGCGCGAACAACGACATTTTACCTTATACGCAACCACGTTTGAAGGAACAACTCGAATCTTAACGACACCATTTTTGTAAACGTTTTACGTCGCGGTCGTTTTTTTTGAAATATCGATGCACACGCATCAACTGATTTATCGATTAAACGCTTCGTCGGACGCCATTTTATTCCAAGAATTTAATTTCATCAGTCGTACGAATATCCGCGTTGTCGAATTTTTTCGTTTATTAATCTTCGAATATGTTTAACTACAGTCTGCGGAGATGTTTTCGTACATATATATGTTGTTGTTAAACCAATTGTTGGAGATTAAAAGCAGATACACGCGATGTAAACCTTGGTGACATTAAGGCGTATAATGGCAAACATTAAAATGGATTACGACCAATTTAATGAGAAGTATTTTAGTAAAATGTTCATTCGCTTGAGCGTCGTCGATAAATATTTTTAGACTTTTTATATGTTTACTTTTCGGTTATAATTCGCGAATATTGTATTTTTCAGTTAAACGTTCTTTTTTATTTTTTCACTACATTCTTTATTATTTACGACGTATAAATGTAGATTCATCGGGATGGATAAGTTTTCGCATAAACCATGCTATAGATTATACGGAACTACAAGAATAATTTAAATTCGATAAATTATGATATTATCCGTGTTGCAGTCGTGTAGTTGACAAAGGAATTTCTGTACTTTATACGAAAATGAATGAAATATATTGAATAATTAACGGGACATGTAGTCATATTTGAATAATAACAGTAAGCGATCTAAGAGAAGCGAAACTAAATTATTATAATTGTTGTGTTTCGATTGCTTGTATAAAGTTTTTGTTGGATATTGTTTTTAAAATAATGTTTCAAATTTTGGGCGTAAAGCTTTTACCATAGCGTGTATACATTATTTTCATGTTGTTAACGCAATTCGTTCCTAATATTTCATTTTCGAAATCATTCGACCGAATAAAAACCATACATAATTTATCGACACGTCGATGTTACGTTTAAAAGTATTGACGACAAATGGAAAATTGAAAAAACTAAAAAACGGTGAAAATATCCATTATTTATTGACGATTTTTTGAATACACTACGGTTAAACATATTTACGGTTTAATAAACACGTAAACATAAATACAACAACAGTCGGTATTTTGATTTAGATTCAGTTTTAACATGAAATCTTTGTAGATGTTTCGTTATAATAGAAAAGATCGTTACGAACTATTGTTATAGCGACCATTTGTTTGATCGATTTTGATTTAAATATTATATTGGATTCCATTTTTATAACGCAAAAAAAGTCGTTAAATAAATATTAGCGATAATTTATTTTAATAACGATAACGAAATTACATTATACGTTTCTTTTTTCGCGCCGAGTCATTTTTCACGGCGCAACGCCTCGTTATTATTTAAATCGCAGAAAGCCTAAAAACATTTATTTCATCGACGATTATAACTTCGGATAAAATATTTACATTCGTAACGCGAACAAACGGTTTACGCTATTTATCATTGTCGATTTTTACTCGAACCACAACGTCGCGGAATGTGATTTTCTTCAAATATTTCCTGTCCGTATTTTAAAAATACCGGAAACATTTGATTCGAACAATTGTATCTTCCGTCCCTGCGAAATTGTTTACATCGAATTCCGAATTTTGTTTTCATAAACGCTCGATAAAACGCAATTGTATTTCGTTTAGGGACACAACTTTATTTCACACATTCCAGCGGAATGCGTTTAATGTGTTAGACAACCGAGTGTCATCGCGTCAAGTTTCACGAAGTCAATGTTTTCAAAAAGTAACTTATTATAATGCCCTGTATTATAAAAATATCAGATAAGCGTGTAACGAAACTTTTTTCCTCTTTTAATTAAAAGCTATGCCGAGTATGTAAAAATACACATGTATTTAACCCTATCATCTGGTGTAAGAGTAGTCGGCTAAATATTTACCACCAGACGAACCGTACTGCGGGTCGCTGGAATAATAATAATAAATAATGTATTCGGTAAATTATATTTGATTGGGCCTACAAACTATGTACGACTGATGTTCGATCTCCAGTGTACAATTAGTACAACGAAGACATTTCTACTTTACTTCAATAAACAATTAAAATCATTTTCTTATGTGTAATATTGCTACTCGAGACGAATTATTCGAATCCGAAGATTAAGCAAAGCGAGGTGATATAATCAATTTCAACACGACAAATATATATTTTTGAAACTAATTTTATAAAACGCGATACGATTTGTAATTTTAAATTATATTGTGCTCAGACGATATTGTACCTAAGAAATACTGATCATACACACAATTGTTTGTTTAATTATGAAGTTATACAGATTTTACCTTAAATATTTTTGAAATTTTCGTGTACTATATAAACATGTTCGAAAAAACCTTTGTCTGATAATTAGATTAGGCTAGGATATGGAACTAAAAACAAAATATGTAATATAAAATATATACCTATATTTCGCTTTAGATTAGGTTGGTATCCTGATCGAAATTTAGATAATGTAAAAATATTACAGCAACATTTTTGTTTAAGAAGTTAAAACTTACTTAAACTTATATATACCTATATATATAAAGAAAAATCTTCGTTTAAAATAATTATTTTGGTGTCACGTTTAAATTAGCTTTATTATTATTTTATATTTTACGATGTTTTTAAAACTGTTTTTCAAGGAGTAAGTTCTTCATAATTTAAAAATGTATATACAAATTGTAAAGTTCAGCAATTAGACAATTGTAAATCACTGAATACTTAAAATCACTTACTAAATAAATATATTATAATAAAAAATAATGGCAAAAAAATTTTTTTTAAACTAAATATAGAGGATTATAATATATCTAAGAACCCATTCAAACAGTCGAAATTATATCAATAAAAACTTATAAACACGTATTGTGAATTGAAATTGGTTATGGAATATATTTCCGCTATTAACTAATGTGATGAGTTCAATGTTCTTATATAAAAAATTATAATTATAATTTGATAATTGTAATGCCATTTTTCTTATGCATGTTACTATTAGAAATTATTCATAAATTTATGAATAACGAAAAACTGAATAAGTATATAAATAGTTAGCAGTAAATATTCCCAAACGAAATATGAGTATACGCCTAATAAGATATAACGTACCAAGTATCGCCTATTAAATTATCTTATGAACTTACCTCTTGTTTCATTAGAGGTTAAAAAAGTTTGAAACGTAAAAGCGGGAATAAACAATAGAAACTATTAATGCTTATCTCGTCGCGGTAGACATTTCTTTTTGTGCGATTTTCGTGTTTAAGTTTTAATAGCTTTTAGAGTACGATAGAAATATATTCTTTTGTTTCAATTTCCTCGGTGTAGTTGGTTAGCGTAAGATTTTTTAAGTCATTATCATGTCATACGATAACTATTTTCATTAAGGCGTTAGTTTACATTTTATCAGAACGTTTCGATGTGTTCATTCTACGAGCGCATTAATCTCCCCTTGGTCCTCAATTGTCCATATGTCATAATTTTATACTTCAATATTATTGATTTATAATACGGAACACAGTTATTCTTCGATATATAATATTATTTCGCCTACATTCAATTTAACACTAGCTGGTTCGAAATCGCGTTAGTGAACACAAAAACGAAAGAAATAACGTCACGTAATATACGTTACAATATTATTAAATAATTACACTATATACGGCTTTGTGTAGTATATCATATTTAGTACCCGGAGACTGAGTTTCGGTCGATCAACTTTATAATCGATGATTTCACGGAGCTCATGAAATCGAACGTAAACAATTGACGTTATTTATTAATAACCTTGAAACGTTACGTACGTCTACGCTCAAGTTAACCATTTGGAACTGTTTAAATTATTGTAATATAAACAATTTAATTTTCACAGTACGCGAAGAAAGAAAGAAATAATTTTTTCCCCGTCAATATAACCATAAATTTTTTTTAAAAATATTCGAATCAATTTTCAACAATCTTGTTGTTATACCTATGATAAACGTTAATGTTATTGAAAACGAACAATATATCCGTATATTAATAATACTAAGTCTAACATTTTGTCCTTTGTGATTTTAAAATGATACTAAAGTAGAACACGGTAAACACATGCTATTCTATTCATTGTGCAATTTCAAAAGTAAAGAATTTTAAGATTATATCGAAATATGCGGTTCGGTAGTATTGTTCAAACTGACACGAAATGAACACGCCACACACGCGTACTTTCGACACCCAACGGGGAATAAATAATAACAATAAAAAATACTTATTACGTGTTATATATTGTTTAATATATTAACATTATTATACGTGCGGTTGTCGTATAAAACGCCGCTTATTCAATTTCAATATTTTCACTTTTGGTTTAAAGTTCGACGGTTGAATTTTATGGTCCGGCTACCGCGGTGGTCTCCGGCCGAACGTCGCCAAAACGTTCAACGCTCTATGTCGATGGCACGGGTCCATTAACGCCCGAAGAGAATTTTAACGAGTGGCGGTTTTATAGGCGACGAATATTAATTGTCGTAAAAATGACATATAGCTATTGACTAAACATGTTTTACGTATTATGAGTGTAACGTATTTATTTCAAAGACAAATCACACCATTTAACGCTACGCTTATTTTACGGACGTTTCGAATCGCTACAAGAAAATTTAGCCGCCATTTAACCATATACGTACATTTCAAACTTATTGGTTTAAAGTAAATCACTAATATTTCAGTTATTCTTACAAGCTGTGAAATATACCATAGGAGTGAACTTGTATGCAATATATATGTTACTTTGTGTAAAACGTTGTAAATAGTCGCGCTTTACTCTGTCGTTAATCATTTTTTCGAATTTTAAGTTTCGTTTTACTCACGTTTAACGGCGTTCGTAACAATTCACCGTCATCTATTTCGGGTGTTAGTTGAAATAGATAATGATAATAGGCGACATTTTTCGTTGTATTTTTTTTTGATACGCAATAATCTTACTACTGCGTACAATTTGTTATTACGTGTTTTACTAATTGTATATCGATCAATCAAGAGAGTAATATTTATTTTAGGACATTTCGTATAATTTTATGTAAATATATTTACGTTCATTTTCACCTTTAAGTTGTTATTGTCAGAACATGTGCGTCCTTGGATATAACGTTGGACGCATTATATATATATATATATACCTTCTGTATATTTAATAAAAGTTGTCTATAGAATCCTTATATTCAATAGATTACAGATGAGTTTTAGCAATGCATATATATATATATATATATATATGTATTCAATATACATATTTTACTTTTTACATTTTTGTAAATTTAAGACACCCATTATACGTTTGAAATTATTTTATAATATTCTTTTTTTATAACGATAAAACCGAATAACTAATTTTAGTCGATATTTTATAAATACGATAGTTTCCAAATATTAAATTATCGCAATGTACCGTAATATTTGTCTCAAATAACTAATAATAAATATTCTCATAGTTTCCCGAATTTTCGGAAATCACAAATTTGCCGCGCAGAAATAAATAAATAATTTTACATATATATATAATTGCGAATATCATTCAGTGCGTTTTTAAAAATGTTTGGGGTAATTACTATATAATAAGCTTAATAGTATTTTGCATTCGTATAATTTCAAATTTAATATAAAAACGAACTTATTTTCAAAAATAATCGACAGTTTTTATGTATTTTAGACGAATTTTTGATTTTATTTTTTTATCAATTTTCAGCGGTAATGGGAAAATTTGTTTAATATATTCCTTTCATCCAAATTGTTTATCGTATCCTTAGTAAATCGTGACGTTATATTTGTCTGTAATACAAAACAAATACTATTCTAACCCATATAATAATAATTCGATAAAAAAAAACCATAAAAAATACTCAGTGCGCATCAAGTAATTTGAATTAAAACAACAGTACACGAAAATAATTTCGGAATTATCGACGGGTGTTTCCCATTTTTTATTTGTAAAATATTATTTTAAAACAAATACTACAACATGAGAACGGAAGTGATAGCAATTGATAACGCCGAACCAACTAAAATGTACGCGGAAAGATAAATAATTATCAAATATTTTCGTTTTTGAAATCCGGTATTTGGAAATATTGTGTATATTTTCGGCATGTTAACAGTAAGAAATCTACAGAACGTTGAATTTTGCACGTTATATTGAACGATCAATATTAGGATTTCAATCACACTTTGAGGAAAAACATATACACTGATATAAAAATTGTTGCAGTTAAAATAAATTGTCCCGTGTGTTTGAAATATAGAACGATTTTTATCAAGCAAATGCAATTTAAATACGTAGCACTACGTTGTTCGTTTTAAAGCTGGAATAGAGTTAACGACTAACAAAAAATATGATTATATTAGTAATTGTGAACATTTTTTAGTCCCGAGCTATTTTTTGATATTATATGTTCGAACCTGGTGTTACATTTGTTATAATCGACAATTCCGAATATTACGTTTATATATTATCGTTGAATGAACGGATGAAAATACATATGCTTTATATATACATATATATATATTTAACTAAACGAAAAAAATACAAAAAGAACGGGTATTTAAAAAGTGTGTTCCTGATGGAAGGTAAATTTACAATTTCTACAAAGTAAATTACAATTGGGTTAACAAGCTTATTACTAAACTTACGAAAATTATTCCGGCAAAGTCTCTAACACCCGTGTACCACCCCTATAGCGATGGTTGAAAATGTTTCCATTCTCTACCAACCCAAATTTTCGCTTGTTTTATAAACCGCATTCGACGGACCTACGGGAACCAGCTTCGTAGTGTATCTAGATTATAAATACGTTATATAGACATTTAACTTTTATTAACATAACGAAAAATAATTTGAATATTTCGAAGAATACGCGTAACGCGGTAAAGAAATTGTGGCCGGCTCGTGTTTGACGCATTAGGCGAACACATTTTTACAATAACGTAAACTGACAATAATGTATGCGTTAGGTAAATGATGACGAATAGCTTTAGAATAGTTGTGATATTGATTGATTAATTTTATAAATTTCCGTGGTCATTTATCACCATTCCATGCCTTTCGCAATTTGTATTTCAACGTCATCCTTGCCTTCGAACGCAATTAGTAAAATCAATGAAATTTTCGACGCCGAAATTGAAAATAACATTACGTTTTTTACGTTGGCTTCGAAAATTTAAGGAAGAATTTAAAATGTCGTTTTCATTATGTATTAAGTCCTGGTAAATGTATTCAAACGTTTTGCTTTTAAAACTAACATTTTACCGAATAAATTTATATAGACAATGTACCACGCGCGAAATAACATTAAATTTTGACGCATCAGTGGTTTAGTTTTGTAAATATCTAGAAATTTCTTTAAACAAAAGAACTTTTATGATAGTCATAAACTAAGAATTTTATATTCAAACTGATAAATGTATATATACGAGTACTTAACTGAAGGAGAAAATATTCGAACTTAAATATATATACCATATATATACGTCAAATTTTAACAATAAAACTATTGAAAAAATATTATTTTCTGTTCCTATATATAAGTTTGCGTTGTATCTGTCTGTTTGTCCTATTGATTCGTTTTTGCGGTTACTAATATCGTTGTTGATAATAATATTAGTTCTAAAAATAATTAATTACCAGACGTATTCGAAAACTCAATGTCATTTGATTTACAAAAATATTAAATTTGTCGGAAAACATTTTTATTGACGGTTTTTTTATTTGAAAACCGTCGAAGTCAAATCGTCGGAAGGTTTTTCGTTTTGCTAAAAATTGACGATAATATATTTAGAATACCGCGTGCGTATCTAATAAAATGTAAAAATAAAATATTTCGTTTTTTAATATTTACAATGTATGCAAAAATATACGATAATATTACGCGTCCTAATACGTTTGATTCGCCAGACTTGTAGTCATTTAAAAACGATCGATTATTTTTCAAATAAATAATACGAACTGAATTAAATTTGTTTATCTTAACGGGACACGTTAAAAATATGTTTAAACACGGTACCTATATAATAAATTATAGGCGTGTATAAATATATACAGAATTGATGATTACGGATAGGCATTAAATCATGAAATCCGAATTAATTCCGTTCGAACCCAATCGGAATATTCGAATCCGATGAATCCCCTTGTCAACGACGGTTGTATATAACAGGAAAACGCGTTTAAACGTGTCGTGTTGAAAATGTAGACGAAAGTTTATAGGGACATTCGAAACCGAATTGAATGGCGTTCGTAAGCTGAAACGGTTGTTCTGATATATATATATGTGTGTGTGTGTGTGTGTGTGTGTGTGTGTGTGTGTGTGTGTGTGTGTGTGTGTGTGTGTGTGTGTGTGTGTGTGTGTGTGTGTGTGTGTATGTGTGTATATGTATATACAATATACATGGACGATACATGGACATATACTATGTAGGACGAGTTTAACGTCGTGTAATTTTAGATAGATTTTCAGGGGACCGAGCGAATTGTTTTTAAATCCCGCTCGCTATTACGTGTTTTTTCTAATTAATACTAGTACATACTGTTGTTCATAATATTCGACATATTCGTGCATAGAAAAATACGGGTCGTGATTGGCGAGACTGTGCCGCTTTTAAGGAAAACGAAGGGCCCTGCGATCCGTCCGTTCTCCTTCCATTTACACGATACACATTAAACAACTAAAGCCCGTTTGACGTGTTCGCCGTATTTTTCGACGCGACTCGTTTTTTCTTTGAAAATAGCGAAAGTAAATAATATCGGGCCCGTATTCCAGACAATTTTGAAACTATAAAATCGAAGAAAGACTCTCGTTTTCCGTAGCGTTGATGGCCATACGGGCGGACAAGAAGGAAAATTAACACTCATGAAGGGGGCGATCCACTCATCAATCCCTCCCTGTCCCGGTTAAATCGTCGTCAAGAAGAGTTATTATAAATATACAATTGTTCGATACGCGTTCATGTCGTCAGCAATGGGCGTGTTGTAGACGCGTCCGTAAGAACTTTTATTTACTTTTCGCATTTTCGTGTAGATTATACAATTAAGTTAGACATCACGGCGCTATAGACATTAACCATCCATGCTATGTTTCGAATTCCAAATTCTAGTTTTCACGACCACGCTCAAGACTATTGTAACACATTACAAAATTACCGACCTTTTATTATAATCAATGTAGTACGAAATCGATTAAAATACTAAATGATTATAATTTATGGGTATGGCATTTTTTTTTTTTTATGAAAGAGTACATAAAAATTGCGGTTACATAGGGTTGTGGCAATTCAAACCTGAATAAAAAGAAAATTCGTCGTCGTGTTTGCCGTAAAATGAAAAAAAATGTATTGGCTGAAAACATTTATGAATTCAACGGCAGTTTAATATAATAATTTTTGAAAACGGGTACTTTGTTAAAACGAACTTGTAAATTGATTTAAAAAGACCTTAAAGTCATAAACGAGTATTATTAATCTGAGTCTACATAAATATAAAACTTAAAACTAAAATCGAACATAATGGTGAGAACTTTTGTATTATAAAAACTTTTACATTTACACAAAATGTTTAAATCTGAATGGTAAAATAAATTCTCATATAGGTTACACTTTTCAGTTTTCAACTAATTACGTGGACTATCGCGTTGGCAGCGAACAATATCCTTTCGACACAGATTTGTGGATATGTTTTTTTATCATTACACTAAATTCGTACTAAAGATAAAAACATTTAAAGTTATTAATGAGCGTTAAAAGATAAGATCCGAGAAAATATAGATATTTTATACACAATTTGATAATTAAATACATTAAAAGCGTTAAAAAATGTTTTCAGTTTACCATTTTAAATATATTATAATAATTTTCCAATTAAATATATATTTTGTTAAATTACAATTTTCTTTTTCAACAACATATTTGATCAAAACTAAATTCACATTTATAACACGTAATGTTTTCTTTATTTCACTGTGTTAACCATTAGTATATAATTAATAACTTTAATAATACGACATTTTTTATGTTCGACACAACAAATACATAATAATATTGCGTTGTTATATACAACTTGCATGTTACATGAAAATTTGAAGTCAATTTTGTATTCAAATTTTTTTATTTTATAGGTTAGTGAAAATATGAAATGACCGTTTTAACGGGACGTTCGAGTTTTGTGAATGTGAAAAATGAAATATTTTAATAAAATTTTTTTAAAAAATTCCTTGTGGTTTTAAAATGCTTTCTCGACCGAGTATTACAATACTCTTAATAAAAAGCTTATTAAAATATAAATAATAAAAACCAAAGCAATTAAAATAATAAAATATACGCGTTGTTAATGTTCTACCTCTATAATGCGCATTTCCTATATTAATTTGACTGTTATGTATAACCAAAATATCATTATAGAGGGCAATCACATAGTGATTTAATAACTTTCGAAAAATTTTCAGTATTCTCCAGCTAATATGTAAAATACATTATCCGTTATGAATTTCAACAAATACAACATTTTAAGAATCTAAAAAATTTTTTTTAAATTAAAACTTTTTAACGTGAATGTTTGTTATACGCTATGGGGTTTAGAAAATCCTTTTTAGCGTTAAATTATTTTATTATTTTAGGCACCGATTGATTAATATTTAATTAAAATGATAATAGATTTTTTAAATTAATGATACGAAAACATTAGGAACTGTATAAAAAATTACGGAATGTTTTACGCTAATTAAAAATAGATCTAATTTCTACCATCTGCGTGTAATCTGATTCGTATAAAAGTTGTTAATTAAATCTGATATCTCTTACTCTTGTTAATACAAAAATCTTGTTATAATAATTGAATGCGCTTACGTATACTATTTATACGTAAGTATTCAATTTATTAGTGATGATCAATATAAGTTAAATAATAATAATATAACTGTTAAAGATATTTGCTTATAATCTATCATTCGTTTTATTTTAACGTTTAATTTTAAAAAATGCGTATATATTTTAATTCCAACGAGGCAAACATTTCATTTTTGTTGTAATAAAAAATATTCATTTGATATTATACTTTTGAAGCGTTTTCATACTACAAACGTTACTCGTCGTTTCATTATAACAGAAAAAATAACAACGCGTACAAAAAATGTTTTATAATCAAATCAAATACCGTCGTGAACAAATAACGTTTTTTTATGAATTCGTACGTACAAGTGGACCGATATTTGCCAGTTAAAATGTATAAGTCTATGTTATCAATTTATGTACAATAATTATATTTAGTACGGGTTATATTGTGAATTGGTGACATTTTATAATATACTTATTTTTATAATATACTAATTTACTATTTCACTATTCGTTAAAAATGAACCGTTTAATAATTTACTAAATATTTGATAAAATGAAAAATGCGTATAACTCGATTTAAATAAAAATTATCAGGTTTCAAAATGTATAAATATACTAGTTAATCATTATCAAAAAAAAAGTTAATGGGGTATACTATAGTGTAAAACTTGAATAATAAATTTCTTAACATTCTACATAACAATAATGCTTACAAGTAATAACGGAAACAAAGTAAATAATTTTCAATATTACGAATTAATCATGAAGGTAAAAATTTCATTTAAATGTATATCAGATTGAGTATTTATGAAGAATAATATTTCTATATGCGTCATATTGACAATCTGATGTACCATATTTATTTTAATTTTCAACATATTCGGCACTATTTTAATCCTGTTAAACACAGTATGTGTGTGTGTGTGTGAATTAAGAAAGGTTTAAATATTTTCGATCAACAACTTATGAAATTGAGAACTGTACGCGATTTACCCCAAACGCCTACGATAATTATTTAATATTTTATAGTTATGAACTTATATAGTTTCTATATATTCGACCGAAGTCAGATAATGCTCCAAATTAATTTCCCTGTCCATTTCTATTCGTATATGTAATTAATATAATATCCGTTACGGAATGATCTCATAACGAGCTTGGAATAAAATACAAGAACAATTATTAGTAAATATATAGTAAGTAGGGTTTGGATTTTATTGGATTTTGTATTGTTTTATTTTTGTTTGGCATTCTCCTAAGTTTTTTAGTTACAAAATCTTATTTTAAATTTACTGACGAGCTTAAAAATTTTTTTTTTAATTTTCTTCGTTTAAAAATTGTTAACTTTTGTATATCCGAGAATTTCACGTAGTTTCATTCGGAAAATTATTACGAAATTTTAATTAATTGGTGATTTATAAACATGGAAAAATAACACACAATAAAAATAATAATCAATTTTCGTATTCAAATAAAATCGTAATATTTTATTTTAAAATAATAATCGAAACTGGTTTTAATTCGACAAAAACACAAATTGCCTGAATCGTACAATAATCATATTAGTTATGCGTTATTCGAAGTGAAGGGTCATTTTTTATTGGTCAAATTTTAACGTTTCAAAGCGACAAAAAGCCGAAATAATTACGGCACGACAATTCTCGATTATTACGGGATTGCCGTGGAGGGATATTCGAACATTCGAATAAATCGCGGAATTTAAAACCCTGATGTGAGTATATAATACGTGCGTGTGGGTGTAAAACAATAAACGATAAGCGACAACAATAATAATTTATTAGGATTACTATGCGTATCGAATTACCTGCGGACGCCACGTTACTGCCGTGAGCGTGAATTTTGGCGGACGGACATCGTCGCGGTACCGGTGTGCGTTTGGGGGATGCTGCGAGAAGACTGTGTCGTTCGCGCCTCCCGTCATCCCACCGGTCGACACTACCGATCCGGAAGAGGGTGAGTTTTTCCCCAGTGAATATATATATATATAGTTATATATTACATATTGAAACCACGTACGTATGACCCGAAATGCGTGAAATATAACAACAACAAAAACGATAGAAATTGCCACGGTCAAGAGTATACTCGCGGTTGTTTTTTGACCGTTTATTTTTGTTTTATTTTAGACATTTTCTTTATTTTATAGCACGGGGTCTTTTTTTATCGTTGTTTATTTTTACTTTACGACACTATCCGAAACAACTACGGAGCAACGAAATAAAAAAAAAAACTAAAACGAAAAACAAAGCGACCACGGGACGTTATATAGCCGCTAGTTTCTTTTGTCGGGTCATACACACATCTGCTTCGTTCTCTGGGCGCGCATTTGTTCGTCCCTTAAACGATTTCCGCGCTTGTTATATCCCGCCGCGAGGGCTTATCGAATGAACGAAAATTGAATAATATCCGCTCGACCTACAGCATAAAGTGTACGTACGGTCAGAGAAAAAAGAGTGACGAAACGTAAAAAATCGGAACGGAGTAACCAATCATTTTTCCACTTAATATATACTTTAGTATAAGTAGTATAGTATTGATAACTCGATTTTTAATTCGATTTATTTCTGGTCTAGTCTTATTTTACCACGTAATTATACATGAAAATATACGTCGATTTTCTCAAAATCAAATTCAATCATAACGTTTAAATGATGTACGTTAAAAGTTTCTACTAAGTTTTCACACACTTTATGTAATGGAAATTAGTAGGTACGTCGGAATTTAATATCGCGAGTATTATTATTTAATAATAAAGCATATCGAAATAATTTAAATGATTATAATAAAACGGAATAATATTGAAACACCGATAATATTATAAATTCTGATTTTTATAGTGAACAACGTACTACAGTCAAATACATTTTCGTTCGATAATAAAATAATATAACGAAATTGAAAATGATATTAGGCTTCGTTGCACACTCGTAAACAAAATTACGAGTAATTAAGCAATTTCAGAAAGGCGAATCTTTAAAAAGTTCGTATTTTAAAGGGACGAAAGGGAAATTTCTTCTGCCATAAAACGGGAAAATTCCAATAACAATAGTGGTTATTTATTTTAAATATTCCGTTTTGATAATTTATGAATTTGTTCGAGGGAATGGATTTTTGTCTGTGGATACGGTAATCTCTGTCATCTTTATTCCGATAGCTAAAATTTATATTTAATGGATATTAGACAGAGGTTATGACTACCTCGATTGAAAGTAATATTCAACTACCGGGCATTGAAATGACTAATAAAGCGTTTCTAAGGAGGTGATATTTTTAATATTGATTACAGTTTTTCTCCAATTGATCGTATTAGAAAATTATACGTTCATTATTCGGAAAACGTTCGTAGAATCCGAAAATTTTGCATGTTTCCAAGAAAACGTATATCTAAAGAATTTATAATCCAAATCGCGTGTCTCCGTAAAGATACCGAACGTTTATAAAATTGTAACGACTAAACGGCGTGGGTACAAATATTAAAACGACAAACAGCGATCGAATGAACGGTGAATGATAAATAGTCCAGAAAACGAACAATCTTAACCAAAATCCTTTATACTTTCGCCTAGCTAGCGATAAGTTAAAAAGACTTTGAACATATTATTCACAAAAATCGTATTCTATCGTCGTTATTATTCGTTCGCGTTAAAATAGACCGAGTAGTTAATAAGATAGTTGGAGACCATAGATCGATCGACTTTTGTGCGGCGTTCGGAGTAGGCAATTCAATTACAGACGTGCGTCGAGTGATTAGGTTAGGTATATATGGCAGTAACGTGCAACGGATCGCCAATTACGTTATGGCGGAATATCGGGGGAGGACTATCGCGACGAAACGTTCGATACGAATATTTACGTCGTTAAACCCAATTTATGTTTGTGTAAAATCGTTATTAGTCGATAAATATAAGTAGAAAAAGAGTACGCAGTGAAAACCGTCGGCAGACATTTTCAGCAACCGAAGTCGGTTGAATCAACAACGTCCGTAGTTTCGAGTGGTACGCTATCGAAAATTTCTAAACTAAAAAAAGCAAATTTGTTCGTCGTTTTTTATTCTAATGGCAAACCACTCGCTATTATTATTATTATTATTATTGTTGTCGTTGTTGTCGTCGTAAAACCGAGGCGCCGTTCGGGCGGGCGACGAGATGTTCGGTTCTTTCTTTCAACTTTTGCGCCGCACACAAGCGCCGTTGGCCGGCGAAACGTTCAATTCGTAATTGTATAGGTTCAATAATATTTTTTGCGTCAAATTATTTTTATTAGTTTTTTATTTTTTATCCCGTGGGAGGGGGGATAACCCATTTATCTGTGAACACCAGAACCCGAAAATTTCCTTTCTCGTTCGCGCATCCAAATATTTTATCCGGATCGTCGTCCATCGTTGCTATCGTGCCGCGTGTTTTCCAATTCCTTACCTATCCACTTGCCTCGCCAATTGCAATCCAGTTATGGTCCCCTCGGGACAACGCGAAATTTACAAAAGTCCGAAATTAGCTTATACCCACGCTAACTTTTCAGTTATACAAATATCTAACGGTCTATCGATCATTGAAATAAATTTATGAACCGTTTTCTGCGTTTTATACATTTTTATGGTAGAGGAGAGAATGTTCGAGATTGGAAATTTACACACAGACATATATATATACACACATTTAATGGCCAATTTATGGAAAATAATTGGCACTACTTTTGAAATATTAAAATTAAGTCAAGTTTTTAATAATTAACGAAAATTTTTGGTTATAATAACATAAGATAACATTTTCTTAACATTTCACTTAAATATCAGTCGCAATTTTTTCGCTTTTATTCCCAGTTTTCAGCATATTGCTCTCATTTTACTATATTATTAATATTTTAATAAAAAAAAAATATATATATACGAAATATTTAATAAATTAATATCATTAAACGTATTCTATGTATATTATTTCTATGAGAACTGATTGACTAGTAGGATTTTTCTTATTCGATAATTCGACGCTTTAAACATTCGGACGAGTACAATATCATTTAAAAGAGAATTAACCATGTCGTGAAAATATATTGTTTAAACGATTGACTATCAGTGACTGCAAATTTAAAAGATGATATTCGTCTATTGACAATACTATAGGCACGGTAAATATCTTTACGAACAACTTTATTATTGTCAAAAGATTGTTCTAATAATTTTTAACGTGAATTATCTTATAACTTGTTTCGTAATGACTTACGTGATCACGTTCTTTATTTTGTTATATTCAGATATTAATTTTAATATAATATAACGTATCCGTCTTTATGTTATTTAATAGGTAATATGATTTCGTGAAATGTCACGTGACAAAATCGACACGTTGTCAAAACGCGAAAGTAATTCTCACCGTTATTTATGTTCGACAGTAATTATATAAGCGCGTTGAATATAACGTCGACTGCTTTTATTGATTATATAATAGAATTAACCAACGTAAGAAATCATAATTTTTAATCGATCATTCCACGTAGCGCGTGAATTGGATTTTTTATTATGAATAACTAGCTTTTAGTTCGACGCAAAAATTATTATAAATACCATCTACCTCGTTTGTTACACTATTATTTTAACTTGGATTCCGTGTAAAACGTATATATAATACCTATAAGCGATCAAATAAAAATTGAATAAGGTTATAGTTTTGCGAACTCTAGCTATTGGTTCAACGGCAATTCACGATATTTTTTACGGTATAGTCGAAACCGAAAAATAATCGAGTTTCTTAGAAGACCGACAAGCATATTGACGGACTGAGTAAACGTTTGAAACAAACGTAGGTCGATAATTTTCCTTTTCCAGGCTGCGCGCGTATATCGTAACGGAGATTTAGTGACGTATTTTATTTCACGGAAATGTCCTGCGAGTAAATTTTAGATTGAACGCGTAATATTTCACGACCATTATTTGTTTTACGTCGTCTTTTTCGTTTTCAAAAATAACGAATAAAAACGCGTTTAAATATTTAATATTAAACGGAAACGCGGACGAATGGCAAATACACTAGACGTTATATATATATATGAGATAAGAAGAAGTGTACAACAGTAATACGTACGCGTTATACATGTGTGTACTGTTCGCTTTCGTACACGTCGCGTGTCATTCAGATAACGTGAAAATAAACGATAAATCGGACTCGAAATTCTATTACGCGCGTATTATTATGTTTATCCTTCACGAGTAATTGTCTAAAAACGTACGCCTGTATTCGGTCGTTTATTTGTTTTGCAACAATACCACCGCCCACCGTAACAACAGTACTCGCGGCACACGTATTTGACGACAAACGGAATCCTATAGAAAAGTCGGCTCGGTGTTCGAGCATTGTTGTCGGGTCAAGGTCGAAGTGACATTTTTCAATTTCCATTTAACTACAAATTTAATCACCGACGATTAATAACGGTATAATACGTTTTCTTTTTCGGGTTTTCGTCGGAATTATTTCGTTTTTGCGACGATTTGAGAAATATATCGTCCTTTAAACATAAACGAATTTAATGTTTTGTACGGGACGGGGGTTTTTTTTGACGAATTTTCGATAGTTTTGTGCTATACGTAGAACAGCTGCCAATTAAGTTTAATGGTGAGTTTGTAGAGTATTTAGACTACGGCCTTTATTGAAAGTTTAGAATCTAATTGCGGACAGAGCCGAAAACGCGGTTTTGTTAATTTTCTTTCGATTAATCCTCAGACGACATCATGTAATACCTAACTATACGTTTTATTTTACGCCGCATTTAAATTTCTACATTTCTCAAATAAATTTCGATAAAATGTTAGTTTATTTATGTGTCTTAGTGAGGTATATACTATATAAATTCGATAGGTTTTATTAATCAGAATAAATTTGAAATACGTTGTAGATTTTGGGTTTCAACTTTTTCGAATCGTGTTTTTTTAAAACGTAATATATTACGATTGAAGCTTCGTAAAAATTACGAATAATACTATATGGATTTTGTAAAAATTTTCTCTATATATACAACCATTATAAATTAAATAATTTATATTTATATTTATGAAAAAAATTAACTATTTATTAGGTATATTAAAAACACCACTAAAATATACTTTGTAAACTTCTTATATATCAAAAACATAAACATATTATTTAAACGTATTATTTCTTAAAATATCGGTCAATAAAAATAGTATAGTTTTTATTATTCTATAATGATTTTAATTAATAATTACGAAATATCGAAGTAGCGCGGAAAGTTAAAACAGAATCACATTAAATCTATCAACGTTTTGGTTCCAGTGAATTCGAATATTTTCCTCACTTTATTTAATTACTACCAGGGTAATATTGCATCGTCGTAGTACGTTTAAGTACTGATTAAATGTTTATAAATAAAATGAATTAATCCTTTTAAGAATAACATTGGTACACGATGCGAAAGCCAATCAAAAACTATATAGACGCCTGGATAAAATTAGTAGCGGGGAGCTAAAAGGGTAGGGAAGCAATCAGAACCTCACGGAACGGTGAATCTCATAATTAAAAACAACCGGAGATAACGAGCTGTTTGAAACAAAACGTACGTTTACCATACAGAAAAATCATCAGATTCGACAGTACCCGAACGCGCGACGAGCCAGAGTCAAATGTCCGCGAGTTCGTAAATCCGTTTGGGCGTCATTACGCGTATGTTGTCCGTTCGGGACGGAATTTTTTTGGAAATTCTACACACGAGCATACGCTCGCGGACGCGGCAACTGACTCGTAGGAAATAGCGCTCACGTAAATCGTATACACTACGCCGGCCCGGGATGACGCATGGAACAAGATTGGTGGGGTCACGAAAAATACACACGCACACGCGTGCGCAATGTAGGTTCGAACATGAATAAACGAGTAAGTGTGTGAGCGCGTGTCCATTGATTGCCATTGATTTACACCTGTGCGCCGGTATACAACAGGTGTGTGTGTGTGTGTGTGTGTGTGTGTGTGTACAAAGTCGGGTACCCCCGAGCCGGTCCACCCATGGCCACAATCGCAACAGCGATAGAAAGTGCGTGTCTCGTGCGCGTGTTCCGTATTATTGTCGACGCTATTATCGTTCACGCGGTAGGTAAGGTACGGCACCCGCGTGTGCGCGTTCGCCGGACTAAAGGCGTGTGGTGGAATTCCAATAACGGGGACGTGGTAACGGAGGTTTTTATTGTGATTTTTTTTCGTCGTTTTCCGAAACCGCGGGGCGAGGCGGTCGATAAAAACCAGCGCGTCGGGACCGATGAGCCGTTAGTGCGTTCTCGCGAGCTTTGTCGTCCGGTTCCGACGAACCAAAAACCGAATATCACAAACAGCCCGTGAGTCGGTCCCCGAAATCGTGAAACCGTCGCGCTCCCAGATACCCACCGGTGTTCAATATCGTTCGTAGATTTTTCGTGCATTATCTCTCTCTCTTTTTTTTTATTTCGTTTTTCTCTATCGTGTCGCGTTTCCATTCGTTCGGGGCTTTTCGTGTACGCAAATAACGCGGTCGCCAACAACAAACTAACGTATCAGCATCCATTCGTATTCGGAGTTTAGCTGCAGGTAATACATAAAAAAAATAATTTCTGCACAACTACCCCTAAGTTGGACAACGTTAAGTTTTCGTACGACATTCATTCGCCCCAGAGCGGATTAGTCGCGGCCACTTTGGTACATTGACAACGATTGCACGCCGCGTATTCTATAACGATGTATAGATTTATGAACTTTTACGCACGGTGGTCTGAGAGTGGGCGTACTCGAAATCAATAATTCTGGTTTTGCGTGTAGAACGTGTGGTTCGCCGGTTGTTAGATCAACAACTTTATGTTCTACGCATCAGGCTTCCGTACAAAAGTTTGTTCACGGTAGAAACTTTGACCACTCGTCAATTGCTTTTGCAGTTCAACGCGCGTTGGAGATACAGATTATTTTTCGGTTGTTTGGTTTTTTTCTAATTAAATAATAAACTTAATGTTAAAAATAATAACTTAAGTAGGCAACGCGATATTCGATATGGAATCTCACACACGAACGAGTATTTTTCATTAACCGGTAATATATAGTATACGTTTATAACCACCTTCTGACTATGAACAACCAGATGTTAGGAGCGCCTTTGGTTACATTCGCGCATCACTTTGTTAATGTGCCAAAATGTTCGACAACCAGTTTCGGAAAAAAATTAATTTTTACTCTTTACGCGGTGTTTTATTTTAAGTAATATGTAAAATGATAACTCTAAGGCGATTAATCAAATTTTTATTTGCAATAAAACGAAATAACTAAAACACAAAATCAAATCGTATGTTTAAATTAAGTTAAGTTATACCATTTACACGAATTATTTATGACAATTTGAATATTAAAATCAATTTATTACTTATTTTAGCTTATTAAAATCGAATTAATTTATATTTATATTAAACTTGTTAAAACTTCGAAATATATTTTAAGGTATTTATTGTTTAACTTTCCCTGAGATGCTTATTTATGCGCTAAAAATATTTAATTCCAAGTTTAAATAAGAATACTCACGTTTAGTTCTATAATATATATATATACTCGAATTATTTATTTTTTATAAATCTTATTAAGTCTTATATTTTTAATTTGGGTTTTAACGAACCTAATAAATATTAAATTGTCGAATTGTCATAATTCTTTTAGTTTTATTAAAACACATTCGTCAAATTTGTATAATTTAGTATATTCATAAATAAAACTAATGTGGTAATTTTAAAAAAACAAAATATTTCGAGTAGTATTTTTTAAAATACTATATGGGATTTATAGGATAAAACACTAAACTTAATATTGTAAAAAACTATAGAAATTTTGTTTTGAATTATCAGGTACAAAACGGTTGTAATATATTTTTAATAAATAATTTTTTAATTCTGTAAATGTTATTAAGAAAGCCGTTAAATAAATTTCTAACAAAAAAGTCGATTCAAAATAAAAATATTCTTTTAAATTACAACTGTATGCGCCTTGTGTAAATTCTATTTTCGTTTAAATCATTTGGAAAAAAATTGTGAATTATCGTATTTTACAATTATACCACCTGACGATCACAACTTGAAATATTAATTTACAAATAATATCGACCATTTTAATACGTTTTCATTAACGTCATTGAATTTCAATATCTATAAATATAAATTTATAAAAGTTTAAACATAAATATATCCAATATCCACTGAATTAAAGTCATATCTCACGAGATATATTCCGAATTATAAATATTTTTAATACATTTTTTCGAATTTTTTTAAAATAAAAAAGTGTAATCTATCATTTTGCAATAATTATACAGTTACCCTATATGCTAAATATAATAATAAAGTATTTTATAATTACCAATATAAAACTAATATTTATAATGTCCCACATTTTGTGAAAATTATTGTTGATGCTTATTTAATTACTCGAAATTATTTACGACTTTCTTTGTAAATTATTATTTCATAAACTGTTTATAAGATTTTAGTTAGTGTGACATAAATTTAAATGTATTTTCGTTCGTGTTTGTTCACGAATATTTATTAAAATAACTAATGTTTGGGTGTCTGAATAGATTAATCAACTAAATTTTGAAATTACGCGTTTTTATTTATTTTAAAATAATATCGACAAATAATTATTGGAAATAATTTAGTAATTGGTCAAATAAGTCTTAATTGGTTTGTATTAAATTATTATCTATCGATATGTTTCTATACACGCATAATGTAAATTGTGTAAATAAAATTGGGCGTGTTTAAAAACATAATAACGGCAATATTGTGAATATGCACGATTTAAGACGCGTAATATTACGTAACACATAATCGGGCGAAAAACGTCGAGTTATTTTATAGTTATAACTTAGGTAATTATATAAATTTATAGGCGCGTGTTCATTAATTCAAAACGTTCACGATGGAAAAGTTATACATATAGGCGCACGATGTTTAACGAAAATCCGAATAGATCTTATTTCTTAAGGGGCTACTAATCATGAGTCCGTACCACGCAGACCCCGAGGTACACTCGCGTTTAATTTTGCGTCACGTCGCGTCCGAATGTTCCGTCGTCACGCGCGCCTACTATTCTTGTAATGGTACGATATCACGTAATGCGCGCTTCACATACGGATTAATATTTGAGCGTTTCAATAAAATCGATAGAAATTCGTATCCCTACACGGGTGGAACACGACCTGTACAGCGTCACCCCCGTACGCCCGTCACGTCCGGAAGCGGCTGTGTTTCGTGTGTTGCGTCGTAATTGCCGTTGTCTTCCGACGATGCATTTGCTAACGAAACGATCGAACCGGCTGACCGTGCCACTGTTAAAAATATGTTCTGGGTGTCACTGCCACCGTAGCTCGAATTCGCTAATTCGAGCAGCCGGCTGTTAGAGAACTAACGGAAAATGCGACGGCATTAACGCCCGCTCGTCCACCCGAACATTTAAGAAAAACGAGACATCACGTATAGAAACATGTCTAATATTGTCCATGTGGTCACGGTGACGAAGACGCCGGAATTAAGTTCGCCCGATCGTAAGTTACGAACAAACGAGAAATTACGCGTAAAACCCGAAACATTCAAACTAGTTTGTAAACTCGTTCGCGTTTCTAGTCGTTTATTTGTCTTTTTGTCCTTGTGGGAGAACGAATTTGTCCGGTATGGTTATTCGCGCGAATTTTCAATCCACCCTTGAAACATATTTATGTCGACAACGGTAATAATTTTTACGACGACGACGAAGACGATGGACAAACTAGTGAGCTGCGACGCGCGAATCGTATCGAATTCGTACGTCCGCAAATCGCGCGCGCGCGATCGACAAAGCATCGGGAACAATCGTCGTTCCGAACGTCACCGGATGGCGTGACCACGAAATATGCGCTCTCGTGTTCTTCATTTCTCGGCAATACCAAAAATCACTTAACCGTCGAATTAACCATACGATTTTTATCGTGGGATATCCATAGGATCTTAACAGACATGTTCGTCTTACTTTAGAGTCTGTTTTTAGGTGGAGTGAGGACGTACGGTGTGATTTCATCGCGAGCCACGGTGGTGGTGGCGATGATGATGAAGAGGGAAGGGGGATCAAAGCCCGAGGCACTTTGTTCGAAAGTCGGAGTATTAAATGGGAATCGTCTCCAAATTCGAACTGGGCCGTTTCGTGCGGGAATGCGGAGAATTTAATAAGTATTCGAGACGAGAATTTCCCCCCGTGGCGGTGACGACATAAGTTCGTCACGTTTTTCACGGCGCATAATCGTATTACGACGGTGGTGTACGAGATAAATTGTGCGCGTTCTTTTTTCGCGGATCGATACGCGATGTAAACAAATTTAAAAAGCTCTCGCGGTGCCGTTGTAAATTACGAGGTCGCCGCTAGTAAACGAGCTTAACTACCCTTCGTCCTACACGTTTGCCAAATGGAATGTGCCCGAAAACGCCGCAAGGTGTATTACCATACACGTATTTTTAAAACGTAGACGTAACAAATAGCGTCACAAAAGGGCCGGAGTTTTCGTTATTAACCCTCGTGTGCGCAATCACAATCGTCGTTAAAGTATAACCCATTTTCTGCGTCCCGAAAACAGCTGAGCAATGACTGAACGCGCGAAATTTGTTTTTATCGATTGTAAAAACAGCGACACGTACCCGAAATGTCGAATACCTGCCGCGCGGGGATTTCGTTAAATTTTACCTCGAATGCTTTAACGAAATATCGTCGAGTAAAAGTAAACGTATTACGTTGACACTCGCTAGAAGGAAAATAAAATTAAGTTGTTCAGGTATTCCCAACTTTCCGAAGTTATACATTCGTCGTCGGCGAAATATAATTTATAAGTAGTTTGGTCCAGTGGATTATCCAATGACTTCTCGACGACAACGCGAACGAACAATGACATTGTTAAACGGTTAAACTGTATTTTGTCGATTGGTATAAAGGAATATTTGAATATGTTAACGGCGAAAGTAATTCTATTATGCGGGATGTGTATTGTACTCCGTTAAGTTGGCCGTACTCTTACACGCTTCGACCGAAAAACAATTCACGACGCCGAATCGTATTGTTCCTTGTTGTATGAAAAAAATGTTGTAATTTATCGCTTCTTACGAGCTCCCCCCTCCATCGTCTGAACGGTATCATTGATTGACCAACGTACAACGATTATAATGTTCAATAGTATGCGCTTATAAAAAACGAGTAAATGAGTCTTTAATCGCTTTAAATTTTCAGCGTTTTGTCAACGATGGACCGCTGGACAATAGTTTTCACGGCACTTTTCACGGCCACCATTTGTCAGCAACCGCAACAACAACCGTATGGCGCCGATCCGAAACCGGGACCGACCGCGTCCGCAGGGTTCGTGCCGATAAACGACGGACGTCGTGCTGCGGACACCGCTCCCGAGACGTCATCCGTACAAAGCAGGGATTATTCGGGTGGTTCGGAATTTTACGGTTACAACGGTTACCCGGCCAGCTATGGACCGCCGAGCACCAGTTACGGATCGGGTGAGCACATGACGAGTCTACGTCGTCGGTTTAATTCTCCAATTACGTCAATTTAACGCGCATTATGGCCACCTAAATTCAGATCTCGACGGTGTATAGTTGTCGAACGCGTCACGTTCGTTCATCGGTTTGTGATTCGGCGCGCCGCTTGTAATTGGTTTTAATTTTTTCTTTTACGTCCCGATCGTCCATAAGAGTACTCTGTTTGGTTCGGGCCTCACACAATGGTGTTGTAACTTGACGGAATAACTTAATAATGTACTGAACCATTTTTAAGCGGTCCAGTCAAAAACGTTTTTGATTCGAAATAAATGAAATCTTAATTTAGCATAATTATACTGCAATTGACGCGCACGTCGATTATACGATAACGTACCGCGTAACGCGTTTGTTTGCGAAAAAAATTTCGAAAATAAAATATTAACGAAACGTATGGTATATTGTCATAAAATGTTTTTAAATTGTAGCCTGTGCGGACCAATTGAGACATACAATGTTTATGACGCGAAATATTAAAAAAGCTACGTACGAAATGGTCACGTTCAAAACAGTAGTCGAATATTTTTGCACTCTTAGATATTTTATAACCACATTAACATTTGGTATCGATAACGTAAAATTAATATTAAATACTTTCCGATAAATCGATATACTTATTGTTATCGATAATCATTAACGAATTACGACTCGACGGAATAAAATAATTTTTCTTTAAACGTATATTACATAATTATGGACTTCGATTGACTGCGTAGTTCGCTAATATACATTAACAGGGAAAAATATTAAAAACTATTGGGTAAACACAAATAAATCTGCGAACCACAATCGCTACGTAACCAACATTCCCGTATTCAGTACAGAATCCGAAAGTCATTGGAGCATTTTGGAAAGTTTGATTTAATTCGTACGGCGCGGTACGTTACGTTATAAATATTAATAGTTTAACACCTACGTTACTATATTATTCGAATTGTCACACTCGATCGCGCTTTATATATTTGTGTAAAATCATTAGCGCCAAAAATGGCTAATGAAAATCGTACTAATATTAAAAAATTCGGGGTCATTTCAAACAAATTTACACATTCGGGCGCAAGTACAAAATATTCGGTGATACACATAATTTGAAAACCAATTGACCGCAATATTATCGATATGTTTTAATCGCCTAACGGACGAACGTTCCTTCGAGTACGTTAACTACGTATGTACGCGATGACGTTGGTTTGCTAGGAAATAAATTTCTCGGCGAACATTTTTTTCCCCAAGATTTATTTTTTAAGATATAAATATTCGTTTCTACCAGACCCGTAGTTAGATTAATTGAAACAGGATTTATTGTTAGATTAAATGGGTGCTATTGTGTGACATAAACGAAATTACCGAAAACGGGGTGTCACGATAGTTTCAACATTTTGAATAATTTGTTGAAACGCACGGCGATCGCGCGTTCAATGAAATTTCTATTATTATTTTCCCCCGGTGGCGAATAAAGAACAAGAAAACACGGCCGCTTCCAACAAGGATTGTTATAGGACGGTTATTCTTTCAAAAAGTAATCGCCATCATGCGTACGTTGTTCGTTCGTAAACCGGTCGCGACGGACGCGAAAAGACATCGTGGCGGCGGATCTGTTACATCTAATTACGTTTAAATCAGTGTCTAGAGAAAAAAAGATCGGGAAACGTTCGGCGCTAAAACGAAATCGTGTACGTACGACGAGCGAATAGAGCGCGATATACGTGTGGAATATATCGGCACTCCGACGCGCGTGTCCCAAAAAATATCGACTGGTCCCAACGACAGGTCGACGACGACGACAATCGGTGTAATGGATACAGCGACGCCGTTTGTCTTTTAACAGTTGCGTACGTGTGCGGTGTACGTATACGTTACCGTTGCCGCGCCGCGAGCGTTACTGGGACGGACCGTGTGTGTAGTGCCGAGCACGGAGCGATAATTAGAGTGGCATTGTGAAATAGAACAGGATTGGATGGAAATGCCGACCCAGAACAAACAAGACCGAAACAAACGTTTTCGGGTGGCGCGTCGTTTCGGTTATTATACGTACTCGTCGAACGTTCGTGTTTTTTTACGGGCGTTTCGTCGCTGACTTTCACCGCGATTCACGCGTTTCGACGTCGACGAAATCGAAATTAATTAGCGTCTCCCTGTTCTACGGGAGCGAAAGTTTTTTTTGTTTTTTTAATTATTATTCCGCGTAAACAATTCGTTTAATTTCTCGCTTCGGTTTCGACAATAACCATTAAATAGATGGACCGCCGTCCTAGTCCATTGTGATGGTCGATCATTACTCGAATTCAGGCGGCGCGCCGTTTGGCGATAGTTATTTTCGTGGCGTACACGCCCGACCCACCGGACCGAATGGGTCAACGGCCGTATTCGAATGTAGAGTTCGCGAACGTGCGCAGAGAGGGTGGGGGCGCTCTCCAAAACGATCCCGTCCGAAAAGTGATTCGGGGCGGCGTTTATTTTGCAGCGAAAATAATTCGAATACGTCGCCAAGTCGATTTCGAACGTTTTTCCGACAAATCGATCGTGATCGACACAGGCTTCCGAACGTCGTAAAACGTATGATGGCTATTAGTGGCCGTACACTGGTCCAACGGTTCGTCAGGGTTCACGGCGCGATTCGCGAAAATGATTATTAAATAACATTCGTGTTTGACTTTTAGATATATCCTTCGGCGAACCGTCCGGACCAGGCCTAGACAATCCGTCCAGCTTGTATTCTAGTCCAGGTTACAGTTCGGCGTACTATCCCGGATATGGAGACGATACGAAAAAACGCAAGCCTAGTTACGCGACACCTTATTATCCACGTACGTAAACGAATGAAATGCATTCAAACGTAACTTATTTACGATAGACGATCGGTAACGGAGACAGTATCCGCACGAGGTCATTTTATTCTTCCGAATCGGTCGAACGATTGTAGTTCGTCATTGTTGTATATCACACTCGGGTATACGTCGTAACGAGTGTACGCGTAACCGTTACGACCAGAAAGTTGGTAACAAACGGAAGTTCTATCGAGTTTCGGAAGAATATTAAACGGTTCTCGATACGCTTGGTTTCTATCGATTATTCTGACAAAATGCGAACATCTTTTTAGCTAAATGAGACCGTAAGTGTATATTCGGAAGACAACGACGACCTCTCTGATAGTGTATGTTACGCTAACAACTTTATGAAACGCTTAGGTCGGTAGTAAAAATGTTTGGACGTTTGAACAGATCCGTCTATATTTAAATATCCATAAATCATCGACCTCGAGACGTCAAAAAAACGTAATATTTACATACGTATATTACAATTGTTTTCGGCGAAAGGCGTTTGACATAATTTTGTTCTTTGTTAAAAAAATGGTGTTACTGACGAATATCGGCAAGATTAACTACCTGTAAACAATTACTTTCTCGTTATAAATCATCTTTTGTTTGTTTTACAAAATCTCTTGACGAGTTTTAATCAATTATTCGAAGTTATCCTACTGCGACTAAAGTGTGGATGAATAACTATGTATTTCGTTAACGTTAACACGGATTATTACTTTGAACGATCAACACACTTCAAGAACGTATAATATTTTAAATCGTTAAACAAATCAATTTTGTATTTGACATTGATTCTTAAAGGTTAATTATTCTTCGCTTTTTTTTCACTGTATTTGGAGCGACCACCCTTTTTATCACTTTTTATTTCACCCCAACGTTCACGTTTTCTTTACACAACATCACATCTTTTTTGACCATCGTTTTCCACTTTCCACCTTCATTGCCTTAGATATTCTCACTACCCCCGTCTTTTTTTTCTGTAAAACATACCTTAACAATTTCAATCCCAAATAGATTATACGAATTCAAAATACGTTTCAACCATCAAACCCACAAAATAAACAATTTAGCATAATAATTAGTCCAATAGTTTTAATTCGATTATTATCGATCTAATTAAATTAAATTGACATATTTCAAACACAAGAAGAAAATTAAATAACCGGTATGTTCGTAAACGATGAAATTTACGGTATAGGCACTTATACATTTTTATACGAAGTCAAAACGGTGTATACTGTATAGGTGGTTTCGTGCGATTTATACGATTACAATTGATGAGCAATGAACGATGAAAGGTTAGCTTAAAAATGATGTAGCGGACTGTAGACAATTAACGTTAGAACGTACGACGAAATATTATTTGATATTGAATACACGCTTTTTAAATACAGGACACTATATTTGACAATATTCGGTATTGTTACGTATGTAAGTAAATAATAACGTAAAAGTGTTTCCATTGTGATTCACGATGCGAGCGCGACCATTAATTTTCATTTAACGACGTTTTAACTAACCCTGTGATTATCTCGCGTTTAATAATAACTTCAGTACGCTCTAGTTTTTCTGACTAATTGTTTTTGAGGGGGGAAGGAGTATAAATTATTTACGTGCCTTTTTCATTAGTAAAATATTTCAGTTATCGTGAAATATCGTAGTCCGAAAATGTACAGATTACTATTATTATAACACGCATCGGTAAATCTGGTTTGGCACTGAGTGAATTCATTTTTCCACTGTTTCAAACGTAGTCGGTCTTTTGAAACTATATATATATTCAAATACTTATGTACCATCAAACGATGCGCGAAATTAATATAATTATACGTTACGACGTATTCGTTCCGACGAATCACACTTACGTTTACTCTTCCGAATTGAGGGGTAATATTGAAACTTTGCCCGACTATGTATGAATTATCCAAAAGCCAATTCGATTAGAAAATTGGCCATCATATTTGTCATACTCACGCGTAGTCGCGGAACCACTGTTTTTGGCTTTCTTTTAACTGACGACGTGATGACACGACAATTACAGATGGCCTATGACACTCCACGGGTCCTCTGCCCAATCATTGTAATCATAAACGTCTTATATGTTCGAATAATATAATAGTTAGTAAGGCGTTTTTAATTTTTGTCGCAGTATATTTGGGTGAATGCCAATACGGAACACAACACCGGTATAGTTTCGAATAATATTTAACGTAACTTTTATTATACATGATAACTGTATCTCACTGAACAATTTGAAATTTATTGGAGAAAAATGTGTTTTTTTTTCTGGTAACATCATCTTTAAGCTTCTTTCGTTATTAAATATCTAAAAAAAATAAAGTTTTAATAACAGATTGTACAGAAAATGTCTTAAGGTTACGCGATTCGTTATTCGTATTAAATTAATTATATATATAAATTTCAAAAATTGGCCTACTAACGTTTGTATTGTACATAAATACAAATTTAAGTACGTTATTCGAAAATTTTATTATTTTTGTCACGTTTTAAACATATTCACCGAACTAGGATTTCAGAAGTAATAATATGGTAATATTTAATATATTAATTAATATTAAATATTAATATATTAATATTAATATATAATATAATATTATTATATAATAATATATATTATTATAATATATATATTTTATATAATATAATATATAATAATATAATAGAATAATAATAAAGTAATATGGTCATTCAACAACAGTTTTCGTGATTACCGACGATCAGTTACAACTCACGCAACTCCCTCTCACTCCCTTTGCTTTTCGCTATCTCCAGTGTAGGTACTGAATACGAGTTTACGTGTACCAGACGTATCGGCGTTTATTTATTTAGGCGCGTACTGTGTTCAGTTCGTCTTTCGGTGGAACGCCGGGTACGCCACGAAACAATATCGCGTCGGTAGTGCGCGCGTACTTGAAAACGACGCCGACACGTTGTCGTTATTTTGTGGTTACTAATTCGCTGCTCTCGTAAATCCGAGGTCGACTGCAAAATCGACGTCGGACGGTTTCGGCGTGTTTGGATCATCGGGGCCAAATAAGTCCGGCTTGTCATCGAACGATGGCCGAGTGGGGTTTAAAGGGCTCGACGAAAGAGAGATCGGAGGCGCCTCGACGCGTTCTTCGTCCGCACGCAACGGGCGAAGCGTCCAATTAATTAACTTCTTTTGTAATACGTACGTATTATATTTATTGGAGCTCCCCCCCCTATGACTATTATACGTAGGTCCAATTATCGACAACGAATAGGACTGGAATAACAATGTACATCAAATGCGCGTACGATGAAAATGAAAAAACAATAGCGGTAATTCGATTAACGCTATCGTCTAAGCTCGGCGGTGGCGCGTTCACGCTCAATACGACGGAATTTCATTACGGTCGGCAGATAACAATAACGATAATAATACTAATAATAATAATAATAAATATAATAATAATAATACTTAAACTGTGTATACGTCGTGGTTATTGAAGGACACGGGCGGGAGAAATTTGATTTCACTCTACAACTACAGAAGAATAAAGTCGATCGAACATTGTCTAGAGTAAAAAACTAGAACGCCGTGCCACACTCTGCGTGCCTTATGTCTCGTTTAAGATGATATACATGCTGTGCACTCGTATTCTCGGCCGTAATTCGTGAATACCATATATACCAAACGTGGACGCGACGGAGTACGAACGTTTTTCCAAGGGAAATACGACGACGAGAGGAATTTCACCGAAGCGTGAATTTACGGAGCCCGTAAAGTCACGGCCAGGGAAACATTTGGTGTAAGAGGGCTGATGGACGGAGGGAGCGGGTGAACGGCCTTGGCCCGCCATGATTTAGGGACGTGTCATGAAATCAACGAGAGAAAGTTCGGCGGCGGCAGCGGTTATTTTTTCATACCGTTAACTGTCAGTAATGACCAAATTGCAGACGTTTCAATACCGTCGTTTTAGTAATTATTGAGAAATCCGTTTTGATATGTTCTCGTCGAAATCCGAATATCATATAAGTGTACAGTAGAGGTTCTTAAACGACGCGTGGATAGTTCCTAGCTATACTTTCAAACTTGAATCTTTTCACCTTTCTCGTTGAAATTCTTCTCGTGTAATTCGTGACTTTCGTATGGGTTTTTGATAAATAAATTACGTACACATTAATAAAAATCGTTATATTTTGCTTTTCAACGTGTTGTAAGTTGATTTCTACTATACATTTGTTGAAATATATCGTCCCCCATGCCCAGCTTGTAAATGTCATCTGTTATCTGGAACTCACGAATAAAAATTAAACTAATTCGTTTACGTCATTTTTTAATAAAAGCATTTTATTTATCGATTTTCGCTTCGCCTTTAGAATAATTGACGATATAAATATCCAGCGTTTCCTCCTCGATCTTTATCATCATCAGAAACAGGATTACTTACTGTATAATTCACTTTAACTGGTAGGAGTTTTTTCGTTTGACCTTTTTTCGTTTTATTAACTAGATTCTCGTGGTTGACTTCAGTTTTTAATCGTAAATGTAGCGCATTTTTATTGTTACTGTACGAATAAAGGTTTACGATTATTTGATATAGATTAGATAAGATTATAATGCATAACATTAATACCTTATCGTTGTTACAGTTATTTTTTCATTGCTTGATGTGTGTTAGGCATTATTCATAATGCCTAGTTAATGTGTTTATTAGTTACATTTCCCAATTATTTTCGGCATTTGCGTAATGCCTAATTATTCACAATGCCTGAAGCATACAGAAGTGTTCATCATTTATTACCCGTTATATTATCCATATATCTGTACAATTATTATGCAGTTAAAGATCACTTACTATAATTATATAATAATTATATAGTAATTATACTTACTATAATTATTATACACACGAAATGATGACGATTACTACTAAAGTTGAACTTTAGACATTTTCATTGAATACGTATTACTTTTATTTTTCGCAAAATTTTTCGTTTGAAATTTAACGTACATTTTATTACGTTGGTGGCGAGCGAGGTTAATGCCATTAACTGAGGTAGTACGCGAAAAATAAGTTTGAGAACTTGTGCACTGAACGATGCATATGTTATGCGTAGTCTGGCGCTTATATTTAACGAATTCGTACATTTCATTGGTTAATTGGTCGTTCATTTTGCGCGTACCACGATTCATATACGCCGAAACGCCTTAATGAACTCGTAATTTGAATTAAATAAAGTCGTAGTTTCTCGTCGATCTGCGTTAGTGTCCAAAATTCCGCCAGCAGTTCCTTATAATTATTTCGTGTATTTCAAATCACGATTTAAAGCCAACGTACACGCTTGCAAACGCTACTGGGTTATTCACAAGTACTTTAGGTATATACAATTTGTAATAGATTAAGTTATAAATGAAATATAAATATCGGGAATTATGAAACAATTTCGATGTACGAGTATTATGATTTCCCGAACGACGAATAATGGGAAAGAATACGAGGTTTTCAAACATAGATGTACGTAATTTTTTTTATTTTGCGATGTCGATTCGAGAGGGACGAGATATTTAAAGAAAATTACAAAATTTTAATAGATTACCAATACATTTCTGTTCTTCTTACGCGATATACTTGCAAATTGATTTGACAAATGACATTTAAGTGTTTAATGATGAAAATAAATAACGGTATTATAATTACTTTATAAACAATGTATTAAGTTATGTTTTAAAGTTGTGCTTTCTATGCTATTCGAAGTCTACCGGTGTCCCTTATTGCGTTGCGTATGTTTTCTTACGTTCTAAAAATATTCGTGTTTCAATATTTTTTTATGATCCAATTGAGCCACGCTTAATGAGTTAAAACTTTAATTTTAGTTAATATTCATCTCGTCACTACCTAAACAATATTCACAATTTACTTCCATAGGCGTTTCACTGATGTTACGTCTCTTTTTATCGAAAGTTCTCCGTTCTCTGAAATGAAACCGACAATTTCAAAGCAATTAAATTTAATAATCGATAGATGTTAAGATATTTTATTTTGCTTTAGTAATATTAAAGGTTGACGCACACAAACAACGTGTGTTGTTGCAAAAGTTACTAAAAATATATTCAAACGCCTCGCAAAACGCATTGGAGAGTTTGACGAATACTGATTTCGTATAATAATTACGCTTAATACGTTACGGGCGAATTAGTTTTCATCGTTTAACGAATAAAATAAAAAAAAAAACTAATATGATCGTACGTGAGCGTTGTTACGAACAATAGAGTTCGCCCGACGTGAATAATCCTCTTCGCAGGATTTCATCGATTTATACAATATTATGTTGTCAACAGGCAGTACCTGCCTATATGAATAAATACATAAATATTGTACGAGTATCTATTTTTAAATCGGATAATTACGATTTCAGCCACGGCGGTGTCTTGTCCGTCACCGTTTACCAATAACATATTGTCCGATCTGCTGAAAACTGGAAGCACGGCGAAGTTCGGCCTGGTGAAATCCGTGGTGGCAGCCATTGCGACGCTGTTCCTGGCCAAGATTCCCATTTTGTTGGCCGTCAAAGCGTTGATGCTGAAATTGTTTGTGGTGCCACTGGCCGTGGTCGTGTTGTCGTTGCCGGTACTCGTGCCGGCCGCGTTGCTGTTGCAGCCCCTTTGGAAACGGTGGAAAGAGTTCGTGGGCATCGACTCGTCGTCCAAACCGCAAATGGTGATGATGGTGACCGAGGCATCCAAACCGGCCAACGCGACATCGACCCCGTCGGAGTCGACGAGAGCATTAGAGAACAACCTGGAAGGCGTGCTCAGCAACCTGCTCGAGTCGGAGAAGTGCATGGAAAGGCTGGCTTGTCAGTTGGGTGTCCGGGACGCCAAATCCGACTACAAACAACAAGTGTCCTGGTACGTTCAATCCATTAATACCGGTGTTGGTTTCTCTCATCCTAACCCCAACTCTTTTTTAAAATCAGCAGTAGGTCGCCGTAATTTATTATTTAAAAATTCCACATCGTTAACGGTCATCGAATCGAGTGGGTATAGTGGAACAATTCTCCAAACCACAGCCCTCTTTACACAAAAACTATTTATAACAAAATCAAGTTGAGACGATTGGGACACGTATGTTTACCAATCACTCCCTTATAACAAAACTTAATAATTAAATAGCTTAAGGCCTCTCACCTCTCGCTTACCGAAACGTGATGAAAGCAAATCGCTTTAAAGGCCCGCCTATCGCATCCCGCCACCTCTTTGGCCATCGGAACAGCCTCCGTAAAACGAACCACCGCCTTCTATAGAGTCCATAGATTCAAGCATGAGGGAGACTAGGTTTGAAGTGTCTTATCCTGCAGACAAGGTCATACTGATTCAGTTCGAAAGCTTTGCAATTGATGAGCGTATGAGACGTGTCGTCCTCTTACTCGTTATTTTGACCTGATGGGGAGGATTCCACAGTGGGAACCGGATTTAAATAGCCATATCCCGTCAACAGTTGAGTAAGGTGGAACGTCGTCTTCCCATGAGACCTATTCACCCAACGGCTCGAGGAATCAGCACCAATATGCGTTCACGTCCACTGCCAGTGGGTACATCCAAATGCGTCTCCCTCCTCATTCATTCGGCTAGTGTCATCTCTTTTAGTCACGAGCTGTCAGACACTGGCCTGCGTGCCGTTGCTCGAGTTTCTGGCGGTCGCTCGTCGGCGGTTACCGTCACATGCGGTTAATCACTGGGAACTAATAATTATGTATGTTAGGTTATGGTAGATATTAAGTTTTTCTAGCTTTTTAAGAACGGTGCTGATTTCAAACATATTTTGGTCATGTGAGTTTAACAATTTTTTCCTGACCGCCATTCGAAACTCTCATTTGTCAGTTCAGTTTTTGGTATTCTAACTTTTCGTTCTTTCACATTGACGGCTAACGAATTATTGTAAGGCGAATTGCGAAAGCGATTTCTCATTTTCATTTACTATGGATGTTTAAGAGAGTATGTGGGCGCGCGCGCCCGCTTATTACAGCATAAATGTTCGAAAAAACACGGGAAAAAACTGCACAAATTGTATTTCATTACCCATAGTCCAATAACATGCGTACAAATTGCATTAATATTCTACTAAACCACGTACGTTATTTAATAGTCATTAAATATAATTAGTTTTAACGTGCACTAGTCATAGTTTTCCAATATGTTTTCGACAAATCAACAATGTGCAATGTTTGAGAAACCCCCGTATCATAATAGTTATTTTTCTACCATGACGCGTCAAATCTGACACTTCATTACGTTCTATTATTACCGTACAAACTCGCCGTAATGGAGTATGTGCAAAAAGATGTTTACGTTTTTAAATCAATTCGTTACGAAATTACGTAATAATTTTTATTTTATTTTTGAAGACAACTTTATAAAAAGAAAACCCGTTTAAATCGGGAAATGTCACCTACTGTTTTCGATATGATCCAGAAAATTCACGTTTTTTTTGACCAATCATTTTCGTGTGGGGTATCGATTTTTATGATATCGTGTTTGTACGATAATGGCAATCGCTGGTACATGTGTGTAGTAAATATTACTGACACTTCACTATCCAATAACAATAAATGGTTTGGTTGGTGAAGGTGACGGTAGTTTTTTTTTTAACAACAGATATACAAAATTACAGTACTAGAAATGATTCCGCGTATAACAATATTTTGCGTATAATATGTTCACAATAGCTTTTGAAGAAAAATACGGGTGCGTTGGCATACATATACACACACATATATATAATATATATCATTCAAACGTGTTTAATCGGATCGAGATTAAAATGCGTTATTATTTAGTACCTGTGTCGAGATGTTTGTCATTTGATTTATCAATCCCGTGTACCTTGGTAACGATAATATATATAATAATGTCGTGATATCACGAACATAGTTTTAATAACATTTCAAACGGTTTTAGACAATTATTCAGACATAACGTCTGATTATTCGAGGATAATTGCCTATATTTAAGAGCTCACTATTAACCGAACAGGGAAAATATTTTCGTTATCATGACGTATATATCATCATAACCGTGGACGTAAGTTTTCCCCGATCGTTTTTGGTTTTCGTTGGTGGGAGTGTCTATAATCAGTGATCGTTTTTCAAATGGTCGAATGTTCCAAATTCGACGGAAAATTGTATTCCGTTTGATTAATCAAGTGCTAGCAAATTGGGAATCGATTTCGATGGCCATTGCGGCATTTCAACGATACACTATACGCGCGTAGAACTAAACTACCGAATTATGTTAATTACTCGTATCATCGCGACGTTTTTTAAAACGTTTTAATTATCGAAAACGAAATAAATTCGAAATATGTTGGACGCCGTAATATGCGGCGGGTAGGTCAAATATGGACGAAATTAACTAAATCCACCCGAATAGTGTACGTGAGCTGGAGTTTCATTAGACGCGCAAACTAAAGCGTATAAAATCCCGAAGTTTATCTCGTTTTTATGTACCCACGTGAAACGAGAGTAAAATTTTTCAAATATTAAACGAGATTTTTATCGGGCACGAATAATGTTTTGTAATTATTTCGAACGAGTGAAACTAATGAACTGCGGTCCACAGTCTGAAACCTTAATTAAATTATTGTTTTGCGCGTTGTGTATGCGCACATGTGTTTTGAACATAATTGCGTTATGTTTGCGGTATCCACGTTAAATAAATACGATATTATTAAACATTAACTTTCGCCGTCTAAATATAGAAGAGGCAACACAATTCACTATTGAGTAACCACATCAATAAACACGTTTACCCAATTGAAAATAATATTCAACGTAAATGCAAATTTCTATGAAATTAATTGGGAATCTGATTAAATTTTTAAAAAACGTATTTTATTTATTCGTACGCGAATGCGTATAATTTACATCGATACCGTAAATATGTCGAATATAATTGTTACTTTATTGGAGGCGGTGAAAACACCCATTCCGCGAGCATTGGATTGAGAAATTTTCGGAATGCCTGCCCGCGTATGTTTAAGTCGTTTGAGATGTAAATTAGTGCGAGTGTATCGTAAATTTAACTACATACGCTACCCGTATGCGAATGCATTTGTCAATAAATTTCAAAGGTTTTAATCATTTTACGCATATAATGTGTCGATTTATACCTAAAAACTAGAACGAAAATGTCGACTTAATTTAATTTCGAAAAAGGGTTTAATTCGTTAACTTTTTATCAAGTTATTGTGGAAGTGGAGTTTCGAATGTTTGATTTTTTTTTTGTATATAAGAGCGAATGTTTAAAAATGAAAAATTAACGTAGTTTTAATTAAAATAACAAAAATCCATATCCGCAATAACCTAAAAGAGGTCGATGAGTTCAAATATTTTTTAAAATTAAATTCTGTTCTTACGAATGATCGAATTGTTTTAAAGCTTTTAATTGTAAAATGTTAAAAGCAATTTAACATCGTTTTCGATCCCTTTGAAACTTTTAGAAACTAATTTTAATTTTATAAAAAACGTTGATCGTTTACGATTGTCGAGTTATAGATTGTACAACATCATGTTACATATTTAGTTAAAAAATCCTTACTCGAATATCTCGTCGAATATTATCAACGCCTGTAATATGTCTTTGATATTTAAAATAAATATATATTTATTTATTCGAGCGGTTCGCTTTAAAAAAACGTAAAACATAAAAGTACTGTAAAAGAAGTATAAGCTGAATTGTTAATAACATTTTAAAATCAAGCGTTTCGTTTTTATGATTGAGACATTAAATTAGGATTTATTTTTGCGTCAAAAATGATGTTTTCAATATTGAGATCGTAAAATAACAGGTTAAATACGTATATATACATACAGATCCTTCGAAGCAGAAAATTTACACACCCTATGACGAGTACATAACAAGACGAACTGTAATCTATTAATAATTCGTTGACTTCGAATGACGAATAATCAATCAACTTCAAAATTACAATAATATTACTACATATACTCGTAATGAACATAATTAAAAATAAATAGCTAAAACATATCGGTCGCTGGCCATTATTATAATAGTTAAACAAATTACATTTTTACGTATTTGTTAATTTGTTTTAATTATTCGACAATAAACAATAATGATTACATCGAATTTTAGATTACTAGTTAATTATCGATATTTTTCGCTTAAAATTTAAAACGTAATCGTTAATAAATTTCACTCTATATGAGACAAATGAACGAAAACACATTCTATAAGATGAAAACGAACAAAATTTTCCGTGACGTGTTTGCAACCTAAATGAAAGTTGTTTACCTCGTATATATTTTTAACGAACCGTCTTTTTGTTATCGAAACGACAACAAACGATGTTTGTAAAAATGTCTAGACTAAGTATATTTATTTTGGAGTGTTAAGGGGATTTTTTCCCGATTAATAATCCTTAAAGTATATAATCCATACCGTTAAATTTAATATCTTTGTTGAAAATTGCAAGTGACTGTTAAAATATGTTGGTATTTTGTTTATTTCAAAGAGGAAAAAAAAGACGTTTTAAAATTGTGGCACATTTTTTAGTACTTGATCTAGGGAGCAGATGTGTTTTTGCTACTCCTTTAATCCTCCTTTATATATTATACGTATATTTCTAACGTATTCATCCGAAAGTATTTTAGTGTTTGTTCATACTAATGCGAACAATAAAAATATAACGTTTTACTGCATAATTTTTTACATAATGCGTATTTTTAAATAAATATATAAGCAAATATAAAATTATACGGGACATAAAAATATTTTCGTTTGAATAATAACTTAAAAAAAGAAATTGTAAACTCTAATTTGAAAATGATGTAATTTATATTCTTTGTGATTATATATAATCGTTTTGGTATTTTTATTATATATTTAACCAAGCAAAAGTGCTACGCTATGTAGTTTTTTACGAAATCAAATTTATAATTCCAATTTTCACAACGAAAAACTGCATACATAGAAAATCATATAAAGTTTTTTATTATTTATAATAAATTTTAAGTATAAATTACAATAATATGAGTTATATATTTTTTTCCAATATAAAATTAATTTAAAAACGATTTTTATTTGTAAATCGATAAATGTCCTTTAATAACATTTTCACATAGAATTTTCGTAATAATCAATAATTTGATATGTATTATAAAATTGAAATATTAATACATCAGATTGCTCGAAAGTCAGTGAAGTGAGACGAATATACTCATTATATTATATTTCGTATTTGTACTTTTTTATGTAGAGTTGAATTTATTTTACACAGATTCTCCATTTTTCTTATATTTGAATTCCGTAATTTAAGTGAATTTACTCTGAGCATATATATATATAAACCAACGAAAACACTTTTAATAACAATGGACAATAAATATATCGATATTCAAATGAAAATTAAATTACTTTAATAAATTAAAATAAATTTAAGGATTATTTGAATTGTTTGTTTGATATTTATTAATTGTTTATATATATATATATATATATATATATATATAAATGTTTTAGTCTTCCAAACTGTAGATTTTTAAATATTTATAATAATTAAACAATGTTATTCCATTAAATTATGTCTATGGAACGTTGATTAATAATAATATTTTGTTCTCATATTAAATTTGTGTACCTAATTTAAAACCTATAGCGTTAATTCAATTATATACTCTAATAAAACGTTTTTTTTTTTATATTTTTATATTTCATGATCTATATCTAAAGGAAATAAATATTACGTTAAAATTAAAGAAGTAGTTGTAAACTAAATTAATATAATTTTTGAAATCTATTTCCAAAACAAAATTATAAATATTTTTTAACCAGTAAAGTACACATATAATTCATGATAATTTTTCTATCGAATACGTATAATCTAACGAATTTAATGACTTTTGTTTTATTCGTTAATTTTAAGGTTTCTTTGAAATAATTGGTAAGATCTTGCACTACAATTATTGTAAATTGGTTTTTTTACAACTAAAAATAAAATCATTTAAATTAAAATTTTTTGTAAATTACAAAATAACCGTTTTATAAATCTATAAAAAAATTGATTTATTAAATCTTAGAAAATTATATAATATTAATTAATTGATTTTTTATATTCTTTTGTTTTGAAATTTACGAAAATATTTTGTTTTATTAATGGTATATAAGAGAATGCGGTTATCAACAAAATAATGAATAAGTGTAAGATTTTATAGATTTTAGTAATTATTAATACAATAATTTTTTCCGTAATATTGAATAGAATATAAGTTATTGCATTCGTCAGATCTCATAGGACACTTGTATACTTTTACGTAAATTTGGTGAATATTTTTTTGAATTATCTGTTATTTTAATTTGACTTTTGTTTAAAAATTGAACTAAACCTACCGATTCCTTTCCTTGCGCACCACTTTTTATCAATATTTATTATTTTTAGCCGTGTATATCATTACTGTGACGTTGCGATTTTTTTATTTTCTGATATAATAATCGTTAATCAGAATTGTTCCAAAATAACGTAATATTGTATGTTTTTAGCAATTATATGTTTATACACAAAATCCTTGTTTTTCTTCTTTTCTTTGCAAGTATATTCAGCCCGATAATTCCTAATTCGAATTAATCGTGACGGTCGCACAGGAAACACAGTTCGGCGGCTAAATTCCAATTTCGACAATTGACATTTATTCTCAGAGTCAGACGACAAATAATCGGTACAACACCACCTGATGGGTCTCGACGGCAGGACGTTAAAGTATTTTCACTTTTATCATTCATGATAAAATAATAATATTCGTTCCGGTGATAATTTTTATCGTGATTTCGTTCATGATTTTTCTTCTTCCGTTTCGAATTTTTAGAAAAATCACCATTTGATTACGACTAACTTATGGAACACAAACAACAAAAGCTTAAAAGTTTATCGTATTGATAACTATCCCCCTTCAATTTCATTTTTTTAAACAAAAATTGTATAAAAAATCTTCAAGGAAACAATGTACATCGTATTGTTTCTTTTTTCTGATCGTCTATTAACTTAATAACTATTTGGCTATGATAACTAGTATAATATCGATTTATTAGGTTATTAATAATTTAACGCACAAGACCATTACCATAAATACGACGAATAATTTTCAGCTATGCTTCCCTTTTGTAATGTACAACTAAAAACAATATTTATATTCGCACATAATTTCTAAATTGAAAAATATTTAGGTTTCTTTTTAAACTGGGACACCGGTTATAGGTTATTATACGGGTAAAAAACCGTATGTTTGAATTTTTTTCAAAAATAACCAAAAATTTATTCGAATAATAAAAAGTTAAACGTGAATAATGACTTAATTTATTGATAAAAAATATATACTAAACTACTTAGTTCGTGTATCTGATTTCCCTATTAAATACAAAACATCCACTAGAGTATTAACAATTTAAATATATAAATGAATCTATTGAAAATATATTAACAGAAATTTGTAATAGGTAAATGTTAACGAAGCTTCTGATGAAGATAATTTAATAATAATAATAATAATAATAATAAAAGAGAAAACGACACTTTATGCAATTATTTAAAAAGCGAATCTTGGAGACACAGAAAGCGTATTAAAATTAAAAAGAATGTGTATGCATGCTGTGTTGTCAAAAACACTAGTTATTATTATTATCTTTTGTTATATCGTATTAAGTACGTTTATAGTTGTTCAGATAGTGTTTTAAATAGGTTTAGGTTATTAAATTTATAAGTTTAACGTATTTCTTTTATTAGTGAAAATCTGCGGATGAATAAAGAGTTTTTTAAAAAGGATCAATATTTTTTTTATCGCTAAGGGAAACTCTAATTTTCTTTCAAATAAATACGTATTCATACAAAAGAGCTATTATGTTATGTTGTGATTTCCATAACTAAACGATTAATTTCCCGAAAAATCATTATCGTGAATTTTTTGTTTCTGTGATCGAACCGTTTCATACATTATGGGACACTTGGTCCTGATATGAAATTATAAAAAATAAAATTTCTTTAAATATACTGCAGTATTAATTTTCAAAGTTTTGAATTAAACTTGCATTTTTAGAGTACAATTAAAACAAAATTAAAATATCTTAAGATATCCTTAATTATACTCTGAAAAAATTTATATTAATATTATATTTTATACTATTGATAATTAGTTTATATAAAGCGATAGTATTGTTTCTAAAAAGAGTTAACAATATAAGCAATTTGTAGTTGTTGTATTAAATATGCTGTATTGAATATTTAAAAAAAAAAACGATTTAAAGATTAGAATGAAATACTTAAACTTCACAACTTCGTGTATTATATAACTGTTGTATATTTTATAAGCTATGCGTTTTATTGTATTTTAAGTTATTTATCTAGTGGATGACATACAATCGATGACCTACAAAAGTAACGAGAATACATAATATAAAAAATATACGTCAAGTATATAGTTTAGTGATGAGTTTGAAAGGAACTAAATTGAAACAATATGAGAGATAAAGACAGGTAAAGATAATGAAAAATATAATATGGTAGTAGGTGTATTACGAAGAAAAGATGGCGACGTGAAATAGCTTTTAGTATGAAAATTAAAGACCGACGTCCACATACAGTACTTAAAGTAAAGAAGACAAAATTAGATGTACAAGTCTACTAAAAGTACAAGAATTCATTCCTTAAATTAAATTCCATATCTTAAATTAATTTTTGGAAATTCAAAAATATTTTCAATTAAAATATTTTGTGACAATAATGGTTCTTTAAGAAACAAGGAGTAAAAATAATAATATATTATTATTATTACATTACTCACTGTTATGAGTTTTTTAATAGTCGAATCCATACTTAAAAATATTTCGCAATAATTTGTTTACATTTGCTAGCTAATTATGACGCTATAATGTGCTATTATTGCGCTATTTCGTTTCAAAAATACCGATAGTAATATTTTTGTTTTGTATAGTTGAACATAGATTAGAATAATGACAGTTTTTTCAATTATTTTATAAATAAGCCTATCGTTTATTGAATTTTAATTCTATTTTTACAGTTACAAGTATCAGAGGTGGATCGTGGGGATTCAGGGGGTCTGCTTATCCACAGTGAATATTTACATATTAAGTTTGACCTCTTGTTCTGTTTCAAGCATTTTTGTTTGAAAATAGTTGAAAAAATTACAAGGCCTCAAAAACTACAAAGTAATTTGAATAAA
>JAIPRN010000692.1:0-70199 GCA_025469175.1 Geopemphigus sp. TES_GeoC_2020
TTTCATTACGCCCCTGGATTTTTAGTAATAATATCATTTACAAAATCACACGTCTAGATATTTTATTAATGAAACGTAACATTTTCAAGAATAAAAAATGAACAGTTAAAACAATTTTATAGGTACTATTAAAGTGCGGTTAAATGTTTGAAAAAACAAATACATTTGTAAAAAACGTCGTTTGAAAATAATAATAAAAATTGTCTTTATTTTGCGTACGATCTGTATTCTTTTTTTTGTTACTCGAAGATATTTATTTATTTATAAAATCACAATTCTTGTAAATACTCAAATTACGAACCAATATTATTTTTATCTAAATACACTACTTCTTACTATACAATCTCTAGTATATAATTTGAACATTTGTCCGTAATGGGTACATACCTAATGATTTAGGTTATTTAAATAATTTAAAAATTTATAATTTGCAAATAAAAATTGTATAGCGGTAATCAATAAAACGCTATGTTCAAAATTTATATCCAAAATTTTAAAAAATTCGATATCCGTTCGCGTAAAAATCCTAAACCTAATTATTACTATTATTATAATTATTATTATTATAATTATTATTATTATTATAAACGAACGAAGTTGTTCCAAGATTTCCATATAATGAATCATCGTTGAATCATTAATATTGATAAATAACGTAATAATAGTAATAACTAATAAAAATAATTAGAGTAATATTCGGTATGGACAAGTGATGATAATGATGGATGCGGTGGGTTGGTAGCGGTGGTAGCGGGTATGGTAACAAAAGCGGTGGGGATGGTGGTGGTGGTGGTGACGTATCTATAATACAATAATACACCTTGAGAGATTCGGACGGCGGTCGGCAACCAGTGAGTCTCTCCATTCAGCGTAGCCCCCCCCACGCTGAGTGGACCCTATATAAAACCCATTTGCCCGCCTCAATTTAAAACAGTCTGTACACACCGAACCTTGCTGTTCACACGTGAGCGTCCAACCGATTATCTCACGTCGTTAGTTAATGTTATTCCTTCTGTAGCTCTCCGCCGGAGAAGACGTTTCGCTTGGACCTTTGTTATAAATTTTTCCTCTTTTTTTTTTAATACACACTGAAATACCGATATTCGTGTCTGTGCGCGCGCCTGTTCGTATAAGTGTTTTCTAATTTCTTTTTCGCGTCTAATCGAAATCATTTTTAACCGTTATTATAGTAATATCGCGTGAATCGTGCACACGAATATTACGTCTCTCCATCCCGTTTAAAATATAAATATAAATCCGGAGGAAAAAATCTCGTCGTCCTTCGTACCGAGATCGTCGATGATGACCGCAGAAACAGTAGCGTTCGAGACCATCATGTTAAGAAATAATACAACACTACCGGCGGCGCAAAATACTACCAGAGTCGATTTGCATCAGAAAGATGCAAAGAAGTCTGTGACAGCTGTGAATCTCCGAGGAAAGTCACTGCATAAGCAAAACGCCATTTTGATCGTCGCGTTCTCAATCGTGTTGTGCTTCTCTTTGCTCTCAACGGTCGGTGCGGCTTCCATTCAAAAGAGGGTAAGAAACAATCACGATATTATATAACATATATACTCAACGACCATCGGAACTACGCGTTCTTAATAATTTCGCGCGCTGTGTGTGTGTGTGTATGTGCGCCCGCGCGTGCGTACGTGCGTGTGAGCGCGCGCGTGTGTATTTATTTATCGTATTTTTTTTTAAATCGCCAAAAATCTAACTTTTAAAAACAAATTATGTTTAAACAGAGGGCAATTGCTTCAGCGGCCGACAGCACATCGAGCCCGACTAAAATTTGCCATTTAAACACCCCATGCGGATGGGCCATCTATATACCGTTTACTCGTCGAATCGACTATTTCATGCGGAACACGTGAGTTATGACAAATATTTCGAAAATTAATTAATATCCTTCCTCTCGCGTATAATAATAATAATAAAGTAAAACCTAACGATGAATTTTTTAAATGACCACTTACCATTTTGTGTTCACTTATGTACAGATGTGATTGCCAATCAAGCTTGGCGTGCTTGAAGACCGATGACGATCTTTCCGTGAACGCGTACGTATATCGCTGCAAGAGCAGACCTTCGTCCACAGCCGTCACTACGGACGTCATGCCGACAACTGTTTGAGATTTGCGTGAGGATGGACGTTCCAGCACTGATTAGACCGCTGGAAAAGTGAATAACAATATATATATATATATATATAATTACACAAATTATTCCTGAATGCCAAATCGATCAATGTTCCAAATTTTATTTATTTATTTATTATATTATTATTACTTTATTATTTTTTTATTAGTATTAAGGGACAAAAAATTATGCTTGCTACAGGCATTTATTCATTTTTAATTGCCTACACTTATTATATTTACTAAAAAATAAAAATTATAAATTCATTATAGTTTAACAATGGGTACATTTATTTACCTATATATTGTATATTCATTATCATTTATTTTATCAAAACGTAATATATAAGTTTTTTCCGTACAAATTTAAGGGCATTAGGGAACTATTAATTTAACACTTAAGGAGATTTATTCTTAGACTTTGAACCACAGTATTTTTTTTATATTTTAATTTTTGACGATTTTAATTCTAAGTTAATTTCGTACATATTTACCTATATATAAGTTAAATTATTTAACTATTTGTTTCTTTTTTTCGAGCCAAGCTTACTTAACTATTTAATGTTAATAACAACTAACAATATATTATGTTTATCATATCGTCATTGTTTATATCGATAAAATCAATTTTTTTTTTTAACAAACTATTAGATATAAATTATAATAAACATACTATATCGTCCTTTTAATAATATTATTACGGTTATTATTATATTATGTCCTCCGGTTTTTAACATTATTTTATTACTTTAATAAAGAAAGATAAGATTACATTAGCATTTATAAATATTATTATCTATTCTATTTAAGTTCCTTCCTATTCGTTATTATATTGTATTGTAATGAACCTCGATAACTTGGCACTTCGAATGCGTAATAAATTTTATCAATGATTTATTGACAAAATGTGAAATATTGAAATGTATAACGTTAGCAATAGATATTATACTGCACTACACGTAGTAGATATTACCTACCTAACTATATGAATAACAAAATATATCAAAAATTATAAATGTTATTTTACCAACACAAGTATATACCACAGATATGACTATTATCTAAACGTTTTATTCTTATTTTCTAACGGTCATTAGTAATTTAATATATTAGTAAATTAATATATTACTTAATTATATAAAACAGTGCACTCGATAACGCTCCAGTATACGATTCACTTTCAATCACAATTCGTTTCGAATAAAAATACTAAATTACTAAAAATCCGAATTATTATAATTTTGTAAAAGCTCGTATCATTTAATTATATTGTTCAGATAAACAACGTAATTTTTTAAAGACAATAATTTATATTTTGTTTTACCAATAATAAACACATCGTATTATATATAACTTAAACGTTTGAATATAAAATTGCACGCACGATTACGCCGTATATACGTTCGTATAAAATGAGTCTTTAAATGGTAAAAGAGTGGATGCACTTTCTTTGTAAAGTCAGAAGTTTTAGTCTTAAAAAATTCACTACTCAAATGACTAATAAAAATCTAAAAATCACAATCAGAAACCACATTGTTAATCTAAATATTGTCATTTTCAATGAACACCGTGTTTTATTAACGTTAACATAATCTAAATGGAAGTTTATCGAAAACCAATAAATAAAATAATAAGTACTTTGTTCGTTCCAAATTAAACATAATACATCGTTTTCGTTTTAAAAATAATAGAAATATACGCGATAATATTTTCTTATGTTTGTTTGGATAAAACACATTCATAATGCATTATTAATCAATAATCACTATCGCAGTTTCAATATTCGAAATCGTGGGCTATAGGTACAGGCTAAATTATCAACTGCGATGTACGACACTCAACAAACAAATCTCATTACTTGGTCGTATTATACGTCATAATTATATATATGTAAAAATTTGTAAAATAATTTATATAGTCGTATACTTGTAATCGCAATTTGTTTTTATTGCTACTATTATATATAAGATTTAATATGAGGAGCTATTTATGACGCATTCACTTCTAAATTACAGTAAACAGGTCAACTACTGGGAAATAATTGTTTTATTGGACCTCAATAGGTTAAATAGATACCCCTATATATTATACGAATTGACAAACACTCCCGTTGAAACATAATATTGCGTCTTTCGCATTTAATAATACATCATTCGTCCAAAAATCAAAAATCTGAAAATAAATCTATGTAAAAACTCTCCTAGAGAAATGCCTTATAAAAAAATGTTTAATTAAAATACGCGAATAAAAACGACTATTAAAAATAGAAATTATTTATTTAAAATTAACGATCCATAAAATATCTAATCGGTCTAATTATAAATATATAAAAGCGACTAAATGAAAACTATACACATTTTATACATTATTGAATAACTTGCATTATGTATAAAAAACATAAATACGTGTATACACGTTGGTCAATTATAAAATATGTCGAAGGTAACACAATGGACCACAGAATGTAAATCGTCAAATTTTATTTCCAAATAAAAATCGCGAACTGTTTTTCAACAACACAACACTTTTTTTTTAAACATGGTATCGGCAATACACTCACTGGCTCGGAATGCCTGAAGGCAGTACTTCGGACCAGTGAGTCGCCATCGTTTATTCAAAAACATTTAAAAACAACAAAAAGTTTAACAAAAATGATCATCCTTAAGAGTAGGCAAGCAACGCGAGCTATCCCCACGTTGTTTTACCTCGCCCCCCGTACATCGAATCTAATTCACAATAATCCTTAACAACTATCACTTCTTAAAAACTATCACGTGAATGGTGAGTGGTAATAGGATAATACCCTGCCACGGGGCAACCATTTACATCTTCCGCGCGAATTAAAAATAAAAAAGAATACAAAAATAATCTTTCTTCCCCTATATAGCGGCCTAGCCACTATCTCCTCCTGCGACCACGACGGCGCGACGGAGCTGTCACGCCAAGTGCCTGCCTCTGCCGTTCGGCAACTTCTTTCGCCATCATCACCGACTCGGCGAATCGGACGACGGCATCCCAGTAGACCTGAGACAACACAACACTAATAATCTAAACACACGATACCCATAGATTCATAAAAATACGTACACAATAAACAAAATGTGACGTACGTATTTTAGGAATCAAAACTACACATATTTCATGATTAAAATGCACTGAAATCATGACGTTAGTTTTTATGTTTTTATTTTAACTATTGTATATTTGTAGTAAATAAAAATTAGTTTTTTTAGTCTTTAGCTTAGAAGAATATATAAGATTATTGATTAAAATTATTTCTGTTATAAATTGAACATGGAAATGGACATTTTACACAAGTCTATAATAACATGAATATCACTATTTTATACCTATGTGCGCACCGAAACACATTATTATATCTTTTTTTCAATCCTTTATTTTGTTGTTGTTGCAAATATGGAATGATATTTATATTTAAATAGTTGTTCTTCTTTTCGTTTACTCCTTCAACTTTATATTATTAATCTCCTGACGAAAAGTTGAATTAATTACGAGACGTTTACCCCTTCGGCGGTCAAAAATTATGATATCCGCTTGTCTATTTTGGTTTCCTTTTTTGAAATTACTGACGCAACGAAGTTTCTCATAGACTTCTAGACGTTTTTTCAGAACAAATCTGCTATTATATTATGATGGCCTGAGTTCCGCTATAGTGCCAGTCTGCGACAAATTGCAAGAATGTTAGGAAGTGCTTACGTTTGTTGCTTCTCATCACAGGATGGATTCTTGCAGTGACAATTTCATTGGCTTCGTCTACTTGCTGCCCGACTAGTCATCGAATTCATTAAAATTTTGATCGAGTTTGTTTACTCACTGCTGTTAGTTTAACTTTGTCCGAAACTCAAATGTTAACCAAAATACAGTACTCGTACCAACACGCTACTTAAATTTCACAAAATTTACAAAATAAAAACTAAAATCCCATAAGCTTAGAAATTGGTTACGTCTTTTGTTGGGAAAATAATAAATGAAAATAAAAATTAACGGTCGAATTGGCCATTTTTAATAATTATCCGTCGACTTATTCATTCATCAATGCGGTTACTGTTATTGTTAGTTAAAGGTCTTATTATTTATTGTCTTGTTACAATTAAGTCCAAATTATATTTTGAAAATGACTGAAGAATAACAAAAAATATTTATGTAGTTAAAAAATTGAATTTACTTAGAAAAAAATTAATTAAAAATTTAAATGTAAGAAGATAGATTTTTTTGTCAGAAATTTATGCTACCTTTTAAAAATAAAAATTTAAATACTATACATTATAAAACTAAAATATATTAGTTTAAGAAATCATTAATAAAAAACAACTTTAATAATTTCAGTTATACAGTTAGTAACTTTTACATTAAATTAACAATTAATTGTTAGAACTTCACCATTATAATCATTTGACTTAGGCAAGTACAATAATAATTTGCACTAATAATTTTAAAAATCTCATAAATACTCTAATTAGATGTCATATGAAACATGAAGTTACACTAAAACAGTAAATTTATCACATTTGATATGTTTAAAATTTTGATACTGATTTTCAATTTAGGACTTTCACTTGATAATCTGTCAGTTTATCTATTCAAAAGAATATCAATTCTACATATAGTATAATTTAATAAAATACTTCGAGGAAAATCACAAAATACTACTTTCTTAATATTTTAAACGAAACTATGAACAATACACATATTATATTACACATTGGATTTTATATGCAATTTAAAAAACTAAATGTATTGTGTTATTTTATAAATGCATTAATATAACATAAATAGCATAAACGCTATTTTTGCTTATATTTTTTATCATTTAGTTTTAGTTTTAAACATCACTAGGATTAGAGTTTGTATTTATTTATCATCCAAAATAGACATATTGTTTTTACTTCTAAACATAACAAACAGTATTCAAATAATTATGTTTATGGGTATAGATTTTATACTTTATACCTACAGTTAATAGTAACATTAAAATTATATTACGAGGTATATAGGTATATATCATTTTATTTCATTACAAATGGTAAAATATAATATTTTACTAACATGTTTTGAACAAATGACATTGGTGTAAACACAATAAAAAATTATTTAAAAAGAATTATCCTATAATACACACGCTCACATGCACATATTTATATCGACAATATTCTTCTTAATAATAACAATAAATTAATTGAAAAAATCACAATAGACATATTTTGATCAATAAGTAAACGTTTAAATTATAATAATATAAATTAATGTTTATTTCATACATTATCGCCTATCAATATTTAGCTTTCAGATTTAATTTATTATTAATTACACTTGAAAAATATAACAAATTGCATAATGAGACTGAAGAAATGATAAATTTCTAAATATTTAAAATCACTAAGCCCAAGAAATAAGCACAATAATTTTTTTCAATTGTTTAATGATTGATACACTAACAAGAAGATATATACTGGACATCACATCAATTTTTAAGTAAGATTTAAATCACAAAATAATAGTCGAGATAAAATGTAGGTTCCGTGTATATTTATGAATTGTTCATAACTAATTACAATCATATAATCTTATAGATAAATTTTACGCATACTGTATCCTGTGTACCTTATTAAAATCATTTATAAATTAAATGTATAATAAACCAAATTCATTGTACACACTAGTAGCAAAATTCATAATGGCAATTTGGTAAACAAATGAACGTAAATTAATAAAAAATAATATTGTAGATACAAATGTCTGTCTATTTGGCTGCTTCTGCAAGTTCACGTTCCACAATTGCTCTGTACTCGTTGAAGCCACCTTCGATGCTTTTGACAGTACCACCACCACAAACCCACAACTCTTTACAAACCATACGTATTAAACGTTCGTCATGAGACACAAGTATTAGACCGCCCTAAAAATGATTTATGAAAATTATACAAAGATATCACAAAGTGATCTAATATATACAATATTAAATCTACTTAATAAAATCTCTAACATATGTTTATTTAACTACATGAAATTACATTTAAGCTTAATCACATAATTTTCTAAAACAGAATTTATTTATCTATAATACTACAATAAAATTGTGTTATGTACATATTCAAGTTCATAACTTATATAAGTATATATAGCCAGCATAAAACAATTTAATCATTTTACTTTTCAATGAATGTGTCACATAACATAATTGGATAGTAAAAATTACACTATATGTTTAAATAAAATGTATAAATAAATAAATAATAAATAAATAATAAATATTTATTAAAATAACAGGGTTATTGAATATTTATATATTTTATATTATATAACTTAAAAACTTACTGTATATTTTTGTATAGCTTTGCCTAAAGCTTCAATTGTTTCGATATCTAAATGATTCGTAGGTTCATCAAGTACTAGAAAATTTGGATTTGACATGCACATTCTGGCGAATGCTACTCTTGATTTTTGACCTCCCGACAGACTACCAACACTTTGTAATGCCAAATCACCAGATATACCAAAACCTCCTAACTGACGTCTATATTCTTCTACATTTTTACCTAGTGATAAATTTTATTATGTATTTAATATAAATACTTTTCAATTTTATAGTAAATAATATTAACAAACCTGGGAAGGAAGACTGTAATAATTCTACAGAACAAAGGTTCATTTCTAGTTGGTCAACATGATGTTGACTGAAGTAGCCAAATTTCAAACTTCGATGTACATTTCTAATACCTGCCGTTGGATTTAATATACCCATAATAATTTTTAATAATGTTGTTTTACCAGCTCCATTATCACCTACCTAACAAAAATTGATAATATATATATATATATTTTTTAATATAGTAATATATAAAATATACATTAAACTTACAATACAAATTCTAGATTCTAATGTAGCACCAAGGTTGACATTATGTAAAACATTATTGCAACCAGGATATGCAAATGAAATTTCATTAAGTTGTAGTATGGGTGGTGACAATCCTTCAGTTTCTGGAAACCGTAAAAAAACTTCCACTTCTTTCTCAATAGGTTTAAGTTCAGGTCTAAAATGGTAAATAATTATATACATGCGTTTTATAAACATAAAAAATAAATGATAATATTGTCATAAAACTTACAATTTTTCAAGCATTTTAATTTTACTCTGGACACTAGAAGCACGATTAGCATTGTACCTAAACCTATCAATAAATTCTTGTACATGAGCTCTATGAGCCATTTGTGCTTCAATTTCTCGTTGTTGATTTTTGAGCTTTTCATTTTTGGTTTTTTCAAAAATTTCATAATTACCTCGATACATATCAATACGCTATATTAAATGCACAATTTTATTAGAAATAAATGAACATTAAAATCAGTACTAAATTTTGGTATCACCTGTGAATGAAGATGTAATATATCAGTAGGTACAGTATCTAAGAAATGACGATCATGAGATACTACTAACAATGTGGATTGCCAATTTTGTAAATAATTTTCTAACCATATAATTGCTTTCATATCCAACATGTTGGTAGGTTCATCGAGTAGCAACAAATCTGGTCTATTTTAAATTAATATTAGTAAAAGTTACTTAAATTTGAAACATTGTTATATGTATATCCTATACCTATTAAATTATGGTAAATTAAAATTATTTAATATTATCTAATTTATTAGCATCAAAATTTCAAAAAAATTAATAATCAAAAAGATATAAAATTTTAATTAATATATTTTTAACTTAAAATAAAATTTCTATGTAGACTGATTTTCACAATTAAATTTAATCACTATTAAATACAGCTACACTGTACTAGTGTACTTACTTAGAGAAAAGTGCTCTTGCTAGTGCTAAACGCATACGCCATCCTCCTGAAAAATGTTTAGTGGCTTTTTTTTGCATATCTGGATTAAAACCTAAACCATCTAATATGATGCTTGCACGGGCAGGGGCCTTATCAGCTTCTATGGCACTCAAATGCATGTATATTGTACTCAATTCAGATGATAATTCAGCACTAGATGCAGAACTAGAAATAAAATTTAATGTTTTTTAAAACTACATTGTTTAACTATAATAAATGAATTAACTTACCCATTAGCAATTAATGTATTAATTAATTTCTCTCTAGTTAACAAACGATGTCGAACAAAATCACATTGTAATACAGATTCTAAAGCTGGAGTATCATCACCAATAACTTCTTGTTCAACGTGAAGTATCGATATATGAGATGGAATTCGTAACTGACCACTAAAATACACAAAAAATAATTTAATAAATTTAATATTAATAAGATGTAATTATATAAATAATCATCAAATAATATGATCATTTTATAATTCAAATAAAATTATAACAATAAAATTTATAATAACCAATAAAACAAAATATAAGTAATACAATGTAACAAAAGACCAATCATGTCCATTATTTGATAAACAATTGGTTATTTGTATTTACTGTAGTGGCATAAAATAGTAATAACTGCATAGTCTTACCCAGATATCATCCTTAATAATGTAGTTTTACCAAGACCATTTCTTCCAACTAAACCATATCTTCTACCACATGCTAATGTTACATCTGTATTCTGAAGTAATATTCTATAGCAAAATCAGTTTAAATGTTTAAATAATTACATAAAACAGAACAATATTCAGTAAAAATGTAAAGAGAGACATACATACATATATAATAAGATTCCAAATATATAAATCAAATAAATGTATTATAACATACCTATCTCCATATGCAACATCAAAATTTTCTATCCTTATATCTTGAGCGCGATTGTTTCCCTTAGCTTCCAATTTTGCTTCTTTTTTACTTGTGACTTGAGAGGCAGTTGCACCATCCATTTTACTACTTGCTACATTCAAAGTTCCTACACCTTTAATAACTTGCTCAGTCCTTTTATCCTGTTTTTGTTGCAATTTTGCTTGAGCTTTTTTTAGTTTTTTTTTATCCACTTTCTTATGAGACAAAAATAAATATGAAGTTTATTAATACAAATTTTGAATAAAATTTGATAATAATTATCTGTTCATCTATTTTAAAACATGATTATAAAATTAAATTACCAGACTATCATCTCTCGAATTAACCCATATACTTTTGATTTCCATGTCGTTGTCTTCTAAATCTGCAGCCATTGAAGCCAAATGCACAGGAGCATCCAAAATTTTTGTAAGGCCATTTTTTGAAACATTATCATTGGAATGAGGACGCATGAAATGTAACAATTTTGAACAGATTTCTCTGGATATAATTAATTAATATTAAAAATCATTATTGATTATTTATTATTTTATTTTATTGTTTTATATTACCTGATGTCTGATTCAGACTTATTTGCTATTTCCTGTAATACTTCGCCGATTGCTTCATATAAATCATCAGAATTGTTAAAATCTTCAATTCCATTTTCTAAAATACCTGAAACCATAATTTAATACCTACATACAATCAAACATATCACGCGTATACCCAAGTATATAGATGGTGATAGCTCATGCATATTCCACAAGTTCACTGTAAAATTACATCTTTAAGACGTTAAATTATTGTAATAAATAATGTAGGTAAATGTACATGTCACTCATACTTTAAGATTATATCTTACCTTCAATGTATTGAAACATTTCTATATCGATTGAGGGGAATTCGGATTTTATAAAATCTTTACAGTGGTCCATCATTTACGAAGATCTTACACTATTGACTAAATTAATTGATAATATTGTTCTGAACAATGTGTTTCGTGTAGATGTGTGTTTTGCACACGTTCCACATAATACCCACGTTGACGGGTAATCTTAGTTTTATTTTTTTTCGACAAAATAGAAACAATCGTGATCAAACAGCATTCATAATACCGAAATTCCAAATGCTGTTTCCATTAATTTTTCTCCTATTATCTATTCGAAACTCTAATGTAATCATACTAATCAATGGAATCACTTAAAAGTAAACTGGTGCGGGAATGGAAACACGTACGAACGAAATACCGACGTCAGAAACGAAATAACGCCTAAACGAAACAACGTCGAAAAATTATCACCGTTTTTCCGGGTGGTCTAGACGAAATATTTTTAAAATTGTCAGGATCTCGTTACGAAATACTTTACGGACCATTGGTTTAACATATTTGACAATGAATAAAAAACGGATAATATTCTCTGTGCGTAAACGATAATTATTATATATCTGGTTTTATTTTTGTTTATTGCCTTGTATCAGGCATCGATGAAATGTCCGTTGTCAAATCTCCGGACACCGATTGGACCAAAAATAACGAAGCTTTAAACGTACCGTGATTTTTGAAATTCAATTCGAGTAGAATACACGCGTGGAGACAAAATAGAATGTAGTTTAACCTACCAATTGGATACGTTAAACGCAATCATACTTCGCTTTAAACGCAAATCCATGACCTCCGATAGATTTATTATTAACTATTTAAATATCATTGACAGTAATACAAAACTATTCAGAAGTTCGCAGTTTCGAAACAAAGCAAAATAAGATATATTAACAAACGAGAATGATATTATTTCAACTCCAAAATCAGACGAAACATGAGAATTGGCGAGGACTAGGCAGAGAATCAAAGGATATTAATTTTGATTGTAACTTAAAAGAAAGACTAAATAAATACACGCAAGCAAATATAAATATCAAAAATTCGTTTAATTACAGAAATATCCGATCAAATTTTAATTCGTTTATATTAAATGAAAATTATTTTCTGTTGTATTATTGAATAAAAAAAGGCATCTCGTGAATAACACATGCGCATTTGATTGACTGTTAATATTTCAAGAGCATATATTGATAATAATATATATATAAAGATTTTATCGATAAGAATTTAAATCAATTTTTAAAGTTTTGTAAAGCATTGCTATGAGGTAATGAGATTCCACAAGAATTATTCATAAAGATCGAGTGAAATTAATAATAAATTTATTTAATGAAGATAATGAAATATTTGGCCTAAAAGCTATTAATTTTGAATACAACAATACATGGATCGTTTCACAATTGTCAAAAAAATTACTTTTAGCTAAGACTAAATAAGATGTTCAAAAAAATATTGCAAAGATGTCAATAAATATATATATATATTATGGAACAATTATTTTAAATAGTGAAAATCTGGAGACCATGTCCGATTTGGAAAAGTTAATGTTAACATATACGAAGGAAAGTAGTTATAACTGTCATCAAACATCATGTAATAGAAGTCTCGGCTGCAAAATAAATTGCAAAACTCCCGTAAAATATAATTTGAATTAATTGAAGAATAAAACTGTCTTAATTAATTCGTGTATTAATTTCTTGAAATAAAAATAAAAATAGTTATATATATATATATATATATATATATGTATATATAACATTGTTTTCAATTAAAATATTTTATAGATACAATTATTAAACGTTGGAGGAAAGAGGTTAATGTGTATGTAAAATTATACATTCTGTATGTAAAATCTTTGTCTAGAAATTGTAGTCTTAAAACCGCCATATATTGATATGTGTAATTGTTTAATATTAAAAATAAGATTACGTTTTTTCTTAAGATAAAATCTAACTACCTGTTGATTTTTAATTTTTTGCGATAGGCTGCATGGAATCGGTGCTTCGAATTTTTGTTTTTTTAAGTTATAGGTATTCTTATGATTTACAAATTTGGAAACTAAATTTACAATTATTTACAATTTGTCCCGAGTCGATATAGTTGGTCCCTCGACATTTGTCTTTTACATTACGGGTTTTCTGATGATTTACAAATTCGGAAACTAAATTTATAATTTGTCCAAAATCGATCTGATAAAGATGAAAGGCCAACTTCACGTACGTGTTAAACGCACGTGTCGAATTGTCATTGTTGCCGGTGGCGGCAGCGGCGTTCGTTAATAACTGTTGACTTTTCGTACTAAACAACATCGCTCCTGGTCTTGTCGCATACACAGAGACACGCACGACGTGAACCGTTGATGTTGGTAACGCGGTGGCATAGTCATCACGAGAATGGAAAACCTAGAAATATTCGTTGCGCGCACGCGCCTCATCACCAATACATACGTCTTATCAGTTTCCGACAATAATTCGTCGGTTTTTATCACTGTCGACGACAGTGAAACACGGGAAAGCGTCGATATTGTGTACACTAACTTCTGTTTCGGTACAGTAGTTATTGGTTTTTTTTTTGCTTTTGTCACGCTTTCCGTTCCGCGCCGTGACGCGTACGACTACGGAATTTACGTAGCAACGTGTTGGGTGATAACATAGGGTATGAGACGGTCATGAAACAGCGGACTGCGTGAATAAAAATAATACCCCTCCGCGTCGTCGGCGACACGTTACCTGAATGAGCGACGACGGGGCGACTATGGCGGAAGAACGTCAGTCGCCTTCGTATCCGTTGCACGAGTGCGTGTTCGGTGGTGACGTACAGGAGTTCGCCAGGTTAATGAGAATGGAGGACCTTTCACGTAAAGACAAGCACGGTATGTACTTCCAATGGTTACTATCTGAAGTGGTATGGCGGCATTTATGCGTTTTTTTTCTTTTCGACTGTTGCAGGCAATACGGCCTTACATTTGGCAATCATGCTTGGGCGTAAAGGTGAGTTGTGCAAGCAATGAATATGACAATAGCACACTGGCTATATGACGATTGTCTATGTCTCAATTGTCCGTAAAATGCAAAATTATGTGTATCGTAAATGTTGACTAAATTCTATGTTTTTCAGATATAGTACAACTGTTACTTGCTCATAATGCACCTGTCAAGGTGAAAAACTTGAGCGGATGGACACCTCTTGCCGAAGCAGTTAGCTACGGAGATCGTATTAACAGTAGGTTCATTTCGTTTATTTTGCCAAACAAATATTGCGGTATTCTTTTATGTCTATTAATAGGATGTCTTTTAAAAAAATTCTGTTGCTATTTGAGGTTAATCCTTCATTCAAAAAGAAAATACCATTAAGAAACTAGTTTTATATTAGTATTATAAATAATATATCAAGTGAACTATATAATTACGTTATTCAGTTATTTTTGGGAAAATCCGACCATGAATAATAATGTGGTGTATGAATAAAGAAGACTAGGTATATTATAATCTTTATTAGATTAATACACCAATTTTATAATTGACTTAAGTCTGTGTTAGAAATATGTTTTAACATTTATTTGAAAGGAAAAATTAAATTTGATAAACCAGACCAATAAATTCCCTGTAGTTCTTAATAATCAAGTTATTCGTAATACCTAATTGTATTTTTACAATTTTATCAATTTCAATTTGATACAATTTAAAACTAAGTGTCATTCTTTTTATTAGTTTATTAATCGCTTGTTTACAAAAACAATTTTTTAAACAAATTGAATTTTGGTTATCCAAGATAAACAAGAAGCACAAAACACTTAAATATTTATACATTTTGTAAATATCATATATTTAGTTGTAATGAAATTTAATATTTGTACAAGTACATAAGTGTGTGTGTGTATATCTAACAGCAAAGGCAACAAACATTAAACCTTCATATTAACACACAATTATGTAAGTTAGACCCTATTTTTATTTCAATTTCATTAAAAAAAAATGATTCGCCTAATATTACATTATAAAAATATTACAACTATTCCCAACATGACTATTTTATTAAAAAATATTAAATAATAAAAAAAAAGTTGTAATCAGTGACTTGTATAGAAGTGAGGATTAAGGGTTACATTCTATTGATAAACCATAATTATTGAATAAAGTTTTCTTTTTCCTTGCCTTATTCTCCCAGCTATTTGGGGTTGGCCAACTTGGTCCTTAACTTCCACTTGACTTGATCTCCCACATCATTCACCCACATACCCACAGTCCTCATATACTCAATCCTGTTCAACCACTTCTTTGGTCTTTCCTTTTCCTTCCACGCTTAATTCCATAACTGTTCTTACTGCTTCCGAACCTTCTCTCCTCATAACATGACCAAACCATATAAGTCTATTCTCCCTCATTTATCCATAATCAACGCTACTCCTATATTTCCTCTTATATATTCATTTCTTATCCTATCTTTTATCACCCCATTCATCCATCTAAGCATTCTCATCTTGGCTACACTCATTCTCTGCTCTATTTTCTTGTCCACCATCCAACACTTTGAACCATACAACAGCTGGTCTCATTACACTCTTATAGAACTTACTTTTCAGCCTCATTGAATTTATCTTATTGCACAACACACCAGACGCTTCTTTCCATTTGATTCACCCATACTTAATCCTATATTTCACATTCCCGTTAAAACCCCCGTTCTTTTGTACGAAGGACCTAAATACTTAAAACATTCAACCTCCTTTATCGCATCCCCATCTATTGTCATTCCATTTTTAGTTTCATCTATTTGTTCCTTTTCCTCAAACTTATACTCTATATACTCTGTCTTATTTCTATTAATCTTTAATCCCTTCTCTTCCAGAGCTAATCTCCACACGTTGAGTCTTTGATTAACTTCCTCCCTATTTTCTCCTATCAATACAATATCATCCATAAACAACAAACACCATGATACCTCCCCCTGTAACTACATCCATTATTACTGAGAACAGTTAAGGGCTTAAAGCCAATCCCTGGTACACACCTACTCTTACCTTAAAACCTTCCGTTTCTCCACATTCACTTTTAACATTGGTAAACGCTTCTTCATACATATTCTTTACTACATTAATATATGAATTATTGAATAAAGTAATAATAAAAATATATAAAATTGTATTAACACTTAAAAAGATTATTTTTACAATTTCATCATGGGTTTTTTGGATATTATGCTTAATATCTTAAAAACTTATTACTCCGTTATAATTAACTACATATTTATAGTATATACAACACAAGTTTAATGCATTTTTCAGAATTATAAAGTTACAATTATTATTGTAGAAATATTAAATTGTAATTCAGTTACAAAAAATTACATTGATGGAAAATCTCACATATCAATTGTGTCTGCGTACTTCTATGTATATACTATAATATCAATTACTATTGTTTATACTTATGTGATTCTAATCATTTTTTAATTTTGGTGACTCAAATAATTTTACTTAACAAAAATTAATTTTAAAAGCGATAATTACAACTTCAAATTGAATTTTTTAAAATTTTTCTTTATACAATCTGTTATTACTTTACAAAAAGTAAAAGTGGCATAAAAACGTGGGTAATTGAATTACCTATTGGTATTACTGTACTTTTTGAACTTGTTGATTTATTTACATTTTATTTAGATAATATTTTTAAAACACTGAGGTCTATGTCACTTTAGTTTCCTCTAGGTTTGCTGGGTATATTTTTATATGTTAGTCCTAGTAGATTTGAATGGTTAATAAATGTGGAATAAAAGTATGTATAATATAGTATCACTACATTGGCTTTTAGAAGAATATTTAAATGTTTGTGTTAGGTATGATTTGATACATAAAAAGGAAATTTGTGATTTGCTTGAGGATTTTGATTTAGGATATCTGGAGTTTATTAATATTGTATGGTTTGGCCAAGTCCCAAACTTGTATAGTGTAGGTCAAATTTAATTTAAAATAAATTTTAAGTGGGTATTACAATCCAGGTTAATTTTAACATAGGTTGATAAAAATATTACTAACTCAATATTCACCTTAACGTTTACGTAAAAAAAAACGATTTTCATTTGTCAGTTTTAAAATCTAAATGAATAACTGATAAATTAATTACATTCGAATAGTGTAATTTATCTTATCGCAATAAAGTTGTTAATTTTAACAAAACTATTAAACTATTTTAATTATTAAAGTTTATTTCTTATTTGAAATACAAATGTATAAATAAATTTAATTCAATATTTTCATTTCTAAGACAATTATTATCTTTATATTTATTTAAGAGGAATATATATTATTTATTAGCTTATTTTGTGTTTATTTTAATTAAATAATATAAATATTCTATTTTTTAACATTATAAATGATTTTTAAATAGTTAAAATTTTACTGGTGTATGTAATATGTATATCAGTATACAGTAATAGGAAGACCTAAAATATTGTACTGATATCCTCAATAATATTTATAACTTGAGTCGTTTAAGTTACTATTAAAGTAAATATGTTACTGTTAATCCTAATTTATTTTATAGTTGGTATAAACAAATTATTTTAATTCTTTAAATGTTAGATATAATTATTGTATATCAAGTTAACCCAAAATTTAATTATTAATATTATTAGTACATTATTATACTTTCAATAAATGATAAATACAAATAATATCATTAATACGTTTTATTAGAACATATAATGTTATTACTAATAATACAAATAATTATTTATATTATAAATTGTACAAATATTTTACTACAATTTATTAACATTTAAGTTCTCTTTTGTTAGCAGTATCAATATTATCTTCTATTAAAACAAATAATCCAGGGATAATGTCTTCTAATGCAAAACACGCCATACAGAATTCTATATTGCTACTATTTATCACTAATACTTTTAGTTGAGTTAAATGTTGAAGACCCGCTATACCTGCGCCTGTTATTTGGGAACAATTAGAAATATTCAAATATTCTAAATTGGGAATTTGATGACCTATATAATCCAGGCACCAATTATCCAGAACATTATTATTCTTTAGGTTTAACCATTTCAATTTGTATAGATTTTTGAAATTCTCTAATCCTTGGTAATAAATTATTATGTTTGATACATCAATCGCTTCAATAAAATAATTTGGATCGTAAGTTATTGGTAAATTATTGTGATATTCTTCTTTTTTATTGGTCCATTTTATGAATTCATCTTGACCACGAAATCTAATAGCGCCACCTCGATAAACGACAAAATGTGCTGCAGCTATATCACTTCCAAGTGCTTTTACTCGATCAACTATATAACGTTGACTGTATTTATGGTATTCTATTCTCTTTAATCTCATCCAATTATAAATACTTTTTATAGACCAATCATAATTCAATAAACGTGAAGGTCCAAATTTGTAATGAGGCATTACAAATTTAACGAGTGAATTAGCTTCTATATTTTTTTCATTGAATTTTGAACCTGTTAATTTCTCGTATAGTTTCCTGTTCTCTTCTTCCGACAGCTCTTTGGAATCTGAATAAAATCTTTTACTCAGAAATATTTGTCGTTGATTGCATAGCGGAATTAGTTTTCGTACACTATTCATTTTGAAGGTTTATTATTTATTATCGAAATATTTGTAAAGCGATGATTATAGTTTAAAACAAATAAAACGTAATTAGTTTACATAAGATGTAAATTTTATTAATCTTAGTTTTTACAAACTAGGTTTTTATTTGAAGCATTTATAAAATAAGAACTCGATTTATTTGTCAGTATATTATTGATTACTGATAATATAATTTCAGTGCTGCCAAAAACCAAATGTAAAATGGTTTTTTTTTATCAATGTACAATAATTGTGACTAATAAATTAGTGTATTATGAAACTATATTTTTAAATCTACATATAAAATATATGATTTTAAGTATATAATTCCGATTTATTATGATTTTATAACATCACTTATAGCATCATTTTGACCAAAAAAAAAGAGAAATATATATATCTTATTAAAATGAAAAGATGCTGGATAGTAACTACTAATTAGTTATCAATGAATTTCAACATTTCAAGAACTTTAAGATATAATCTATTTTATGTCCCATTTATACCTCATTTCAGAAGTAAAACAATTGTCTTGAAAAGACAAAACATTTCAACTATGCTGTTATTTTTCCTTATAAGCTTAACATTTAATTACAAATACTAATGGTATTTATTTCAATTAATGATATATATTTATTTAGATTTGTATTATAATGTATTCAATTTAAATTAAATCTAATTCACTAAAAAAATATTAAAACATAGACACTTATACAAAATTATCATATTTCATTATATTTTTTATTTATAAAAAAATAAAATTTATTGAATTTAATTTACTTAAACCAAAGATAATTTATAAATCTGTTTTTAGTTGAAAATTATTGATATAGATTTTAAGTATGAAAAACTAAATTACTTTTACCTAAAGTTTTTAACTATTGCTTATTTATTTATAATATTAAATTATGCCTGATAATATGAATAGTTTTAACAAATATTACTACTTATTTATATTTACAAATATAATAAACATGATAAATTTTACATTTTTGTTATACAATTTTCAAGGTTGATTTCTATACTAATTTAAAGACAATACATTATTAATAAGTATTTTACAATAGAATAATATTAACACTCAACAATAATAATCATAACTTTTATTAATCTTTAATTTTAGTATTAAATATACTATATAAAACTATAAAACCACTACATTTTCATTAATATATAGTTTCATCGCAAATCATTTTTCAATTCAAAATTAATTGTATACATAAATTAGTTTTTAGCTAATAGATAAATATTACTTAAAATTGTTTTTTAAGTATAATGATTAATGATACACCTTTCAATTCAAATTGTACAATAAAATTATGTATAATAAGCTATTAATATATACAAATATATGTATACATTATAAAAAAATTATCTTGAAAAATAAGAAGTTTTATGTGAATTCCTTAGATATATACTCTAATAGAGATTTGTAAACATTAATTTTTTATTGCCAACATTACAAAATTCTTTGTTATTATAAATATACATTTAGGTTTTATAAAAAAATTATCTAACTAATTAATTTTTGTTTTAGTTATATCATTGTTAAAGAAAATGAAACATCAAGCTAGAGAACAGATTGAAGATAGGCGACCAAATTTAGTATCTGCATTGAAACAAGTGGGAGATTTTTATATGCAAATTAAATGGGACTTTCAAAGTTGGGGTATGTATTATTAATTTTTATTGTACTAAAATAGTAAATGCTTGTAAAATAGTAATGACGAATATATTTAATTTGTATAGTGCCATTGGTATCTCGAGTGTTACCTTCAGATCTATGTCAGATTCATAAAAAAGGTACATCATTTAGGTTGGACACAACACTCGTAGATTTTGCAATGAACGATATGAAATGGGAACGTGGAGAAATAACTTTTTTGTTTGATGGCGATGCCAAACCGCCCCATTCTCTTATTGTAATGGATAATAAAGCTGGCGTTTACCAAAGAGTCAGATATTTAGTAAGTAAATAATTTTTGTACAATATTATATTGTTTGTGATAAAAGCAAGCTCAGTAAAATACTTATGTTCTTATATTTTTAACTTTCAAAGGAAACTGAAATGGAAATTGAAGATGAAGTTGATTTAATGATGAGTACAGATATAGTGACAGCTCAGATGTCTACTAAATCAATAACATTTTCTCGAGCTCAATCAGGATGGATATTTCGACAAGATAGAAAGGTGTGGAATATATTCGATAATAATTTAAATATTTTAATTAATTCTGTAATGTTATAAATATTTTTTGGAGAAATATTGTTTCGTATGTAATAGAAATCATTAAAAAGTAAAAATATTAAAATAAAATAGGTTTGGTTAATAAATAAGTAGTTATATAGTTGAATTTATTATTTCATTCTTAAAAATTAATGCCATCGATTTATGCATATAATTTTAAATTTTATATATGCGTGTTTATTTGTAATAGGAAACTATTGGAGATTTCAATGCTGATTTTTATCACATTAATGGTTTGACATTGGAACAAAAAAAAAGGAGAGAACACTTATCAGAAGAAGATTTGCAAAAAAATAAAGCAATCATGGATAGTATTACAAAAGGAGGGTGTTCTATTAATATTGATTGCAATGGGGAAGTAGGTTATTTAAAAATGTTCGAATATGTATAATTGTATAATATATATGACAAGTAATTTTATGAATTCTACTTTTAAGCCTGTAAGAAGAGAATCACTAGTACCTCCTACGCCTTCATTATGTACTTGGAAAGAGTACTTATCCTCTCCTGCAGGACAACATCCCGTCTTAGCTAGAGAAATAGTTTGTAAAAACACAACAAGAGGTTTTAAAGCTACAGTTGCAATGGTATATGTTTTATTTATTTAATTTTTATCAAATATTTACAGTTTTTGTAGATAGTTCATTTTTGTTTTATTTTTAGAGTATGGATTTTCCTTTATCAGTAGCTATGCTAATGGATGTACTTGAAGTTACCGCTCCTTTTAAACATTTTGCTAAGTTACGAGATTTTGTTAATTTGAAGTTACCACCAGGGTTTCCAGTTAAACTAGGTATGTTGTATGTTAATATTCTAATGAGTGACAATAATTATCTATTTTCTAACTTATTTATTTTTAATAAATTTATCATTATATTAATACAGATATTCCAATATTACCAACGGTGTCTGCTAAGATCACATTCCAGGCCTTTGAGTTCCGTGACGACATAGATTCAGAACTTTTTGAAGTGCCATCAAATTATGTGGAAGATCCATCAAGGTTTCCAGATTTATGACGGTTTTTGAGTTCTGCTGTATTATCATAGATTCAAAACTGAAGTGCCATCATATTATATATTGAAAATTCCACCAATGTTTCCAAATTTATGACAGCCTAATGACATACATATTATAACATTGATTCACATCAATGTGTGATCAATGTCCTTTGTTATATGCACAACTGAGTCTTGTATTCATTACTGTATGTAGAGAACTCTTACCTATTGAAATTTTTTAAGAAAAAGTATTGGGAAATCAAAGATTATTATTTTTGTCATTAGTTTATTTTTATTTCTTGAAATTTTTCAAAAGAATAAATTGTTTAATTTTAATTTCTGCACTGAATTTTATTTAATTTTTTAATTTCTTATTAATGTTATTCAAAATAAGTTAACTTATTTTATTAATTCGTCCTGTAATGTGAATTTATATTACTATAACTATTTCGTTATTTTACTTTTGTATTAACTTAATGCATTTATAATTTGTATTTATATTTCCTTGTTAAAAGAGTATTTTTTTTCATCCTCAATTGTAACTACACAGTATTTTTTTTTTGTTTTAAAAAAAAATATGAACTTAGAAAAAAAAGCGACAAAGTTGCAATTTTGTATAATTTTTTTCTTATAATTTTGCTTTATGCATGATATTGATGTATTTATTTTAGTTACATAATTGCAATGTAATTATCTATATATATATATATATATATATATATATAAATTGTTTTAAATATATTTTTTCTTGCTGTCTCAACATTGTTTATGTATAATTCGTATTATGATTTTTTTTTAGTAGCACTATTTAGTTTTATGTATTTTAACACATACACTGTCACAAAGACCACCAATGATCCAATTCAATTATAGACATACAACATTTCAATATTTTATATGTGATTAGTCATAATCATTTTGTAGTATGAAAAATATTTATTTTATATTTATATATATGTTCAGTTCAGAATCGTACAACCCAATAGTTTTACAATAATATAACGATTAAGTCGCCAGTGTCCCAATTAGCTTGACAGTAGAAGACAACACTTGAGTTGCTGGTGGACTTGTGACAGTTAATGTATTGAACGAAGGGTTAATTTTTCCTTTCATAACACAATAGTTGAGATAGTCTTTTCTTTTTAACACGTTTTTGTAAATGTACTTCTGTATCCCAATTGTACTGTGAGAAATAAAATTGGAAAAAAACAATTTTTTTATTATTAATTTTCTTTACTGATTCATTAAAATTATGCCAAATAATAATTATACATACACGCGCGCGTGTATGTGTATGTGTACAGATGTATTATACAAGTGGAATTTACAAATATTTATGTTGATTGATGGAGTTTTTAGTTAGTTGATACAAAATATTTTGCATTAGACTAAAATTTACAATATTTATATTATCATGTGGAAGATGATCTGAGAGTGAAGTGTCAAGGACAACATTGGAACTAATAAAAAATTATATAGGGAATTTCAAAATACAATATTGAACGTCGCACTAAATGTTAATTTATGAATTATTTACCAATTACCACGTGGGTATGTTGCGTGACTTGTTATAGAAATTTGCAAATTTATAATACAAAATGACACTATTTTATGCGAACTCATAGTTTTTTAAACATTTTCATGACAATCAATTCAAGATCATGAACACGCATAAGTGTTGGTTTGACATTTGTCGCGAATCTGTTGAGTATATAAGAGTCGACGCTGATGTGTAAATATGATATTCGTGCACTTAGTTGTCAACCATTTCATTATTTCGATAAAATTGTAACAATCTTATTCGGTAAACATTTAACTCGGGTGAGTACTTATGTTTTTATATTGTATTTTGCAGCTTTCGAGAATATCGAATCGACTGGTTTTGCAAGTAGAGAATGTTTTTATTTTTTTATATTTCATTTTATAAAATCAATTCGACTACAGGTAGACACCTAATCTACGTTTAAAAAACAACACACATCTGTACAATACGCCACAGGAAACAGCAATTGAGACGAGTCAATTTATTTAATGCATGTAAAACCATAAGCCATTAACCAAATTGATCGATTTGGTCGGAATTGCTAAAGCATAATCATGGAAATAATAACACGATTATTTCTGTTGGTTTTGGCGGTGGGATTAGTTTCCACTGGAACAGCATGTAAGTACTTATAAGACAATATAAACTTCCGGAAATATTGAATAAACTCTAATCAAGTTAGAACATTTTAAAGAATTATACTTCGCCGTCTACGAATAACCAAAAATAATTTAAAATGTATCGCTAAAATTCAGGGATGCTAAAATTTCACTTTTTACTATACTTTTTTATATTTGTATTATATTTATATTTAAATACGTTTCATTAATATTATTATTCGTATATTCAAATATTTATTTTTACTTCAATTTGTTGTTTCGAAGAAAACATAATTAAAAATGTTAATTAAATTAAATTAAATGTAATTAAAATGTTTGCAGCTTAATGTAAATATGTTGATTAGGAAAAGTTAGCTGATATAAAATGGTTAGATTTTTTTGACAAATAATTTGTTATAAGAATAATTGAAGTAATAATTCTTGTAACATGTAAAGCTTAAAATATTTGATAAGATACTTGTATGATTACATCGACAAATACAATTAATTTTTTTAAAATTAACAAAATTAATATATACCAAAATTAAAATTATTTTTTTAAGCTTTAATTATTTTTAAATTATAATATAATTAATTTTATTAATTTTATTTTTTTATAACATAATTTGAACACATTTTATAATATTCGAATTTATTTTCTAAAAATATTCGAATACTTGGTTTAAATAAATCTTTTTCGTTATATTCTGATTATAAAATAAAAATGTTTGTTATATATATATTCCTAGAAAATATTTACAGTTAAATACCTTTTTTGGAAGTGTTTAATACTAAATTATTGGAGTAGAATACTTTTTATAAATTAAAATTAAAATTTTTAATTTACCATTCTGTCTGATACTATATTTTCCCTATGATACTTTACTAGATTGTTGTATTATAAGAATGACTCGACATATTTTTTTTATTTTGTTTGTAAACATTTATTACGTAGAGTGTTCGGATGATCTTAACATACGTTACGTTCCGGTATGAAATATAATTGGTACTTTATTTGATACATTTTTTGATTTCCCAGTAGTTTCCTGAAGCGTAATTAAAAAATAACCTAAAATATAAAAAAAACCGTAGAAATAATTAAATTAATTAAACCGTATAAAACCGTGTCGGTATATTATCGACATATTCGTTTTGGATTTATGATTTACTTGTATTTAAGGTCTAAAAATGTATTATAAACCTGATTATATTAAATTTAAACAGTATTTAAAATCATTTGTCATAATTTGTTATTAAGTGTGCGAGGTTTGAATTTCGAAAGTTTATAAAGAATAATAATAAGCAGTTTCGCTTAAAATCGTTATTGAATGTAATGATTTATCATATGTAAAATAACATCCAATTAAGAGATTCATTCGTAACGGTATACACAGAATTCGCAGTTTGCTCCATTTTCATTATGTATTACTGTAAATACAATGGTTTATTAACTTGACGTAAAGTTAAAGTTATACAGGATGATTTCTTTAACAAACAACACTTGTTTTTTCGATCTTTATTCGTATTTATGTTCGTTTAAAAAATGTATGGTTGAAAATATAATTAAAATTTTTTTTTTACGAAAAATACAACTATCTCGTCAATTTCTTTATTTCGTAAATTAATTTTATGGAAAATTTATTTCCTTCCGAATGGAATAAATAATTTAATAAATATTTCACAACAAGTATTAAAATAACTTTTTTCATTTCTAAGTTAAAAAAAATACGTAACGTCACGTTATTCTTTTACCACCGCCCTAAGCTACTGTCTATGTATACTGTCTATGTGGTATTACGGCACTAGAAAAACCTTTCTAAAATCGAAAGCGTTGCCGTTTTTTTGACGAACGAATTAAGTCGAACTGATAATATGTAAATTTGCTTCGACTAAACTTCGACGAAACCCTTTTCGGCACATAATTTTATTACATATAAGTGGTTTATTTTGTATGTTTTTTTGAAAATCGTTTTTCGTATTTTATAGTATCTTTATCGACCGCCACGGAAATTACTGATGGAAAGAGTAATACATGTGTTCCTAAATGTACCGCTGGTCCGTATAGACTATTTGAAATTACTCCTAATATATTTTCCCTATATTTACATAAAATATCGTTCATTTTTATTAGGGATCTCTAAGAGCGACGTGGTGTTCACTGAAAATGTGAAATACAAGTACGAATTCAGAGGGCAAACTACGATCATTACTCCAACCGACACTAAAGACGGTATGTCGAAAATGTCGATCAAAGGGATGGTCTATATCATCGGGATGCCGAGTTGTGGCGCGATACTTTATTTGAAAAACGTGGAAATAAAACAAGGATCGAAGGTTGTGTTATTGTTGTGGTTTTTTATTACATTCGTTCACGTTAAGAAGAAATACTTTTATAAATTACTCCATGCCTTTATTTTCTTTGCGCTGTAGGTTTACGACGGTGCGATATTAAGAGGTCGCCCAATATTGTTTACCTACAATAACGGTAAAATTAGTCCGTTCTTTGAATCGTTCGATTTGGATTCGGTGGCTTCGTTGAATTTAAAACGTGCCCTCTTGTCGGCGTTGCAAGTGTCCTTGATACCACGAGGAGGAAATGGTGAAAATGAAGTTCTCGAGGTATGTGTGTGTGTGTTTGTTTATTAAATATATGTATTATAATGTCGTAATTACACCGTTGGCGTGAAGCGTTAACACAATCTTGTCGTTCGTAACACTTAACTTGCAACGTGATTATATGTATATCTATACCTGTTTAGACTGACGTTCAAGGGACGTGTAACACTCTGTATTCTCTGAATTCGTTGAACCCGTTGACCGTGACGAAAGACAGGGATCTTACACTGTGTAAGAAACACGAAAAAATCAGTCAGTTGGGAATGTCATCTTCGCCGCAGTCTAATCCGGTATGAGTTTTCGAATTTTCCGGAAGAAACGTGTAATAATTGTTGAATTTGTACCTATTCGTATAAAAACTTTTCAGAATTTACCGTTTTTGTCGGCTAATCATCATTCCGATATCCTAATAGAAGATTCTACGATAAAATCGGTTGTCAGCCAGGATAGTTTCCTCTATCAACCGTTAAGCAACCTTGATGTAGTGACCAAAATAACGGTTTCCCTGAATTTGAAATTGATGAAAAAGTATCCGATACAACCACGTAATAATAATTTCTTTTACCTTTTTAACGTGCCCGAACGGTTGTTTAACTTCGTAAACAAATTTTCATATAAATTATTTCAGGCACTTTAAACCCTAACAAATGCCAATCTATTACTTTTCAAACTCCGCCTACCACGGTTGGATCCGCAAACACAAAAGCGTTAGTTGCAGCTACTCAATTAGTCATGACCAAACTTGAGCCAATAATCGATATGGACGGAGCTAAATGTTTTAACGATTTAATAGGACTATTTAAAGTGGCCAAGAAGGATGACATACTTTCGGCATTTTTAATGATCGAAAATGACAAGGAGTTAGAAAACGTTGAAATGACTAAGTATGTGTCAATAATAAAAAAAAAAAAACGAAAAACGATATTTGAACGTATTTTAATATTGTTGTTGTGAAATAATATTTATTATGTCCGTAGAAAAGTTTTTATAAACGCTTTGATTGCTGCCAATTGTGGAGAATCTATTGAAGCTATTGCAGAACTCGTGAACAACAATATGTTGAGTGATTCGTTAGCTCATTGGTGGTTAAGCAATCTGGTGAACGCAAAACAGCCAACGAAAGAGGCGGTGCTAGCGGCATCGGTAAATTCGTTGAAATGCTTTACTTTAAACGATAACGTTTTGTCGCGTAAAATACATTCGATGTAATTAAAAAACATTTTCAGAGTCTACTCAATGACAAGGTTGTTAAAGAAAATTATATGGGTGTTGGTGCTCTGTTGAATACATATTTGAAAGACACTGAAGATTACAACAGCGCTGAAGTAAGAAATATTCTAAACAACCTCGGAGTGCCATTAGAAAGAGCGTTGTACAGTGATTTATCGCCTGACGACCAAGATTTAGTGATTGCCAGTATTAAAGGACTCGGAAATGCACAATACATTAACAATGATATAGAAGATTCGATTGTTAAAATTATCACGAATAAAGCTGTTTTACAGAGAATCAGAGTAGCGACATTAAAAATGGTCAAAATTTATGCTCAGAATCCAAAGGTACGTACACTTTATATTATGAATAATATGTATAGATAGGTTAGGATTGTCAGACATATGTCACATATCAATCACAATATTCTACAATAGACAATATTGTAAAAATAAAAGTAAGGGTAAGTTTTAAATTTGAATTCCATTTCATGATTAGATGGAGAAAGCATGTGAAAGCATCCTATTAGATACACTCGAAGACTCGGAACTAAGGATTTTGGCATTTAAAGTATTTGCTATTAATCCATCCAACTATAAAGCTACCGTAATAAAGAATATTCTTGATGATAAAAATTGTCAATTACAAAGTATGTTAAAGATTATTATTTAGAATAATATAACGTGTAGTATTACTACTATATACATACTATTATATGTATTTATTAATAATTTGGTGTAACATTATTTTGTTTTAGTTCGAGCTTTTATACGTAGTTACTTGAAGAATATACATACGACTATAGATGAGGATAAACTTGACCAGAAGGCATTTTATGAAGGACTCATAATAAAACCAAAAAAAATGCTCAATGATATTCTACGTTATTCGCAGAATTTAGAATTTGCCCAAAATTTTCCATTTATAAACAGTAGTGTTTTGTTAGATTCAGACGTTATTTATTCATACGAGTAATATACAAATTCGTAAATTATCGTAGTTAAAAGTATATATGTTTATTATGTTATTTACTTTTAAAGATCATTTTTGGCACGTTCTTCTTCAGTAAAATTAAAAGCAACACTATTTGGAAATACGTATGAAATTTTTAATGTAAATATCGTTCTACAATATTTGTGCTTAAAAGTTACTCAAATAAAAACAATAAGAAAATTAAATAATTAATACGAATTATTTTCGTGATTTAGTTTGATATTCGTTGCGAAAACATTGAACTTATATTAGAAAAACTGTTAGGACCTGAAGGATATTTCAGCAAAAATGAGGGACAAACAATCAATGATATTAAGAATTACATAAATCAAGCTATTAATTACGTTAAGAATAAAAAACTAAGTAATGGCCAATCTGATTTATCGTCAGACATGGTAAGAAATAACTATATATAGTTATTTTTTAGCTTCTATAATGCTTCTTTATATATTAAGATTTGGTAGAATTTCGAGTTCTGTTTTTAAATATACTACTTTATTCTATATTTATTAAACATGTCTTTCTAAATTAAACGAAGAAAATTTTATTTGAATTTCATAGTTGTTTTAAAATGTAATTGTATATTCGTTGAAAATTTGTATTTAATAAATTATGAATTATTAAATAATAATAAACTATTTAAATAATTATGTATTGCGGTACACGTGTATATATTTCTAATATATCTGTATTATTGTGTTTGCAGGGTGATCAGAATTTGACTGACAAAGATTTGAATAAAATATATTTAGATATAGGGCTACAAGTGTTTAAACAAAATGTTGGTTGGTTTGCTTTCCATAACTCTCTAAACGAATTCAATTATCAAAATTTAATCGACGCCATATTTAAAAATGTCGATAATTTAGTACCAGACAAAAAGAATATAGACGTAAATAAATATTCTTAACGTTTACAGTATATTTAATAAGACATTTTACATACGTGGATTTTATAGAAATTTCTTTGTTCAATACAAATTAGTTATTTTTTTCAGTTAAAATTTACAAGACAATTAAATGTCATAGATTATGAAAATAAATATGCAACATGTTCTGGGCTTCCAGTTTCATTAAAAATTCAGGGTACATCAGCAATCAAATTAAATACAGGCACCAAATTTGATTTAGACGATTATTTGGAGCATCCAGAAAATATATACTTTTCATTCAAACTCTTTCCCAGGTATTTTAGTATTTATGTTAATTAATATTTTTCGAGTCTATTTGTATTATAAAATGAAAATATTGAGCAACCATAAGAATCATGTACTAAATATTTATATTAAATCAATTTTTTAATAAGAAAAAAATAAAATATTGGTATGAGTGTTATTTATTCATAACTGAATTTTAAGAAGAACTATAGAACTTTAATAATGTAATTTTTTAATACAAACAATGATTAATTTTTTCATTAAAATTGTAACATATTTAAAAATTGAACTTAAATTGTTAATTAAAATAATTACTTTAATTTAACCCTAATGTAATTATTTTAATTAACTAGAATATAAGTAATCAACATACTAAACAAAGTGTATATTTAAAAATTTACACAAATCAGTTATTTAAAAATAAATAAATATTTTAGAATGCATATGGAAGTACCATTTATACGTTAAAAATATGTTAGTGATTAATATTATGATTGTATTAAAACTAATACAATTGAAAACAATATATTACAACTGATGAAAATGTATTTACAGTGGTTCGCTCACTTTAAATACCTTATTAACAATAGACGGATCTGTTGTTGAGGTCGGGCATAAGACAACATCCTCAATTCACACATCTACAGGTTTTAATTCTGTATTTGAAGCTGTCAAAGGACGTGATGTTAAAATAGTTTACGAGCTTCCTTTGAAGGAAATGGACGTGTTTTCTATAAAATCTGAAGCGTTTGCAATAGAGCAAGAAAAAGAAGGACCATTAAATGAAGTGTTGCTTGTGGACAATACTGGAATTGAAAGGTATAATGTACTTAAAAAAATGAAATGCGCGTTACAATAAAGATGTGTGGTACGATTCGATTTTTCAGACAAACTCGTGAAAAAACTTTTGATAATTTGAGTAAATCATTAGGATTTTCAGCGTATGTGAAATATGATTTGCATTGGAATGGAGAACTGAAATCGATATTGCCATTTTCTGGACCATTATCGTTTTCGTTCAAAGTTTTAAAAGTGGATGAAAACCTAACTGATTATATCATAAAAGCAAATTACAATTTCGATTGTACGTGCATTATTATTTAATTAATAACTATCCCCCCACTGTACACTAATCGTTTATTAATATTATTTCAGCATCGTCGATGAAATACATCAAGTTCGTATTTGATACTCCAAAATCAGACATTGATCGTAAGGTAAAACTGTCAGTGGGTTATAATAATCACCACCACCCTACGTTAATAACACAGTTCAGAACACCGTCCACTGACGTTAGCTTGCTTAGTACGTTGGTCAATTCAGACGAAGAGAAGACTCTAGAAATTAAATACAAAGACGGTTCTCTGCACGTTTTTAAAATTGGCGTGAAATGTGAAGAGGTGGATAAAGAAACAAAGAAATATACACCAGTATTCGACGCCGTTAGGGAGTCGAATAATCCTACAGAAATAAGCACTGAAAAAGATCTGCGTCCTTCTAATGTGTTCTCAGACATCGAGTTACAAGGGTATGTTCTCGTAAAATATAATAAAGACTCTCAAAGTGCGTACCCAAATAAATTGACATTAAAAGACTTAGCCGTTATAACTGCAGACTATAAACATTCTTTGCAAGGATCCGGATCGTTGGAAAATAACGAATTAAAAGTAAATGGTTTTTTGACTATTGATGGAAATGTTATTACAATGATTGGGTACATCGGTGGAGATTATCCAAATTATAAAATGGGTGGCACGTTGAATTTGGCTAGGAACGAACAATCTGGACAACAATTACTGTCCGATGAAAACGACGATTACACATCGAGTTCCAAAGTTATGGATTTTTTGTCAAAAGTTAAAACTTTGAACGTATATACGGATCATTATTTACGTATTGCATCGCCGTATAAGCTCTCGACTAATAATAGTCTAATTTGGGACGACGGTAATTTGAAGTTAAACAGCGACATCGATTTCGAAGACGTATTCACTATGTACGGGACCGTTTCTATTTTAAATTTATTTGATTTAATATTGAACGGTAAGAATTTCGATCGCATAAATACATTTTACCCGTACTAATTATTACATGTTATTATGTTCAAAGCTGAAATTACTGCTCTGTCGAGTACCCAGAATAGTGGCGTTAATGTTTTCGGGGGTTTAGCACATTCTTTTGTTTCTAACCCATCGAATTCGGGACAAGGAAATTTCAAATTTGTTAAGGATCTAGATAATAAAGGCAATCATTTTAAATTCAACTTAAAATGTCCACAAACACTCGGCGTATTTTACGTGAATTCGGATTATCTAGTGGGCATATTATTTTGTATAACATTTTATTAAAATATGTCGTATCATACCATTTTAATAATTATTGTATTCTTTTTTTAATTTTAGATTACAGACGAATCGTTAAAATATAAATGTAGTTATAAAATCTGTGACAATATTTTAAATGCTGATATGACCGTTGCGCCGAATGATATTAAATTAAATATTGATTATGATTCTCCTAATTCTGATGAAAAGTCTTCTGTGGTTATACGTGGTTTGTCAAAAGACAACAACGATTACGAGTTTAATTCCAAAGTAAGTAATTATTTTTACCAATAAACAATTTATTATTTTCTAATGAGCAGTACTTGTTTTTAATAAAATAAAATAAATTAAAAACTATACGATATATTTTACAGATTTCATGGCCTGGTTCTCAAGATTCAAATTATTTAATTATGAACGGGAAAATTATTATAAACGGGCTTAGTAGCTATTTAATTGGAGATATTGATTTTCCAATAGCGAATGTGATAAAAGTACAGGTATTATTGGAAAGTGAACCTAATCCTGAAGAAAAAGATGGTGGTTTGGCTGTACTTCGCTATGTTACTGATGGAAAAACTTTACTATCTGAGAAGTAAGTTTGTGCTTAATTGCTTCGTTGGGAACAATATTTATATAGGAGTTTTTCTAATAATAATTCTTAAGGTTTAAATATAAATTAATACAAACTAATAACGGTGAACTATATATCTCCGGAGAGAGTATTCACGACGATTCACAGCATTTTATACCCATTTATTTACAAGCAGAAATGAAAAATTACCAAGATCAAAAAGGAAATATTGGCAAAGAAGTATATATATATATAAATTATTTTCAAAATTTGTTTATAATCTTAAATGTTATTATACATTTTTAGTATCGTTATACAATTTCATTGGAAAACAATGATCAGAAACTTATTTATCAAAGAAGTTTAACAGTCATTAAAAATAAATTTGCCTACAAGCAATTAAAAAAAATAAACAACGAAGAACAGCTAAATAAAGTGGATTTGGAATACGATATAAAAAGTACCTATTTTTAAAAAAAATTTTTGTTATATTAATTTCTATTGTGAATTTTAATAATAATTTCCTTTCAGACCCATGGGATTGGTCTTATGATTTAAAGGCTAAAATTGTTTCTCAGGATATTTTCAAATTTTTGACTTACAATAGTTACAATTCATTAGAATTTGACTCCAGTGCTAAAATGCAGGATTACACTTTGAATAAAAAACATATCATTAAAATCAATTCATTTAAAAATGTAATTGACTCCTACGAATTCAAATTGTTTATAAATAATTCAACATCAGGTCAGATTTTTTATGTTTAAAAGTTGTGTAAGCGAGTGTTTAATGAAATATGTTCATGTTATAATAAATATGGGTTTCGTATTTTTATAGAAATAAACATAAAATTCGGAAACCGGACAATAAGAAATTTAGCGCATTATAGTTTCACATCTAATCAAGGTGTATACCGATTGGAATATTCAGAAAATCTTTGGTTGGATTACAGTCGAAATTCTGATTCCAAGTCCAGTTTATCAATAGAATCCCAATGTTCTTTCAATGATGGATTATCTGCATTTAGTGATATAAACATTATGGTGCCGTCATTTAATGATAAGGTAAAAATTAATTTTATATTATATAAAAAATAAAACGTAATGTAAATATTCAATTTAGATAATGAGCGTTAAATCTGATATTGAAATGTTTAAAAGCTATGAAAATCCATTCTATGTCAAATTAGACTTAGATATTTTCTCTTCGCCAGGACAAGCAATAATACTTTATACTAGTCTGAATAGGAATGTCCAAGATAACGGAGTTTTGTATTCTGCTGAATTACTGGCTAAAAGTTATGTACGAATTTTAATGTTATTGTCGTGCAATTAAAATGTTACTAATTATTATTGTTATTTTCCATAGGAAATGCGATTGCATTATTCGCTTAAAGAGTCTATATTGGTTTCAAATAAAAAATGGGGAAACTATTTAGACGTATACTTTATGGATTCTTATAAAAAAGAAATACCAGTTCAGTTACACGGTGAACTAATGTCCACAGGATTTATAAGCAAAGTTGGCGTCCCTATATAAATATTGTCCAATTATATTTCGGTTATATTAATTATTATATATTCGTGTAGTTAAATATATTTAACGTCATGAGAATCAGTGTCGATTCATCAATCAATGTTAAAGATACTTTGAATATCAAATCAACTGTTATTTATAATGAATGTCCGAATGAATTTAAAGTGTTAATGACTTCGTTCCCAAGTTTCAAATGTGAAATGGCGTGGAATGGTACATATAGATTTTAATAAAAAATGACTTACTGTACACAAATATCATTTTTGTTTTTGTTAATAATAATTTATATTTTATTAGATAAAATGAATGTTAATCAGAAATTGGTGATCGAAGGTTCTTTGATTATGGACGATTCGGCTGTTATTAGTGGTCAATACATAAATGGCAATGATATTGTACCTATGGGGAGTAAAACATTATTTTTAAGCGAAAAAAATTGGTTGAACACAGATATGGTATCAAATGAATGGACGCCAGCTTGGGTATGAACTCATGAAAACAAATACAATTTTTGACCACGGTAATTTTGTTATTTGTTCTTGTGTTTCTAGGAATCGTTAAAAAATCAATATAAAAAAATATTTATTAATATACACAGTAATTTGAAGAATATAAAATTGATTGCAAAAAAGCAACGTAAACTGCGTATGTACGAAGGAAAAGCAATTAAATCACAATATCACCCACTCGTCAAATACATACGCGAAGAGTGTAACCAAATATCTAATGAGATCTACAATGACGATTATATTCTTTATTTACTATTAACAGGGTAAATTAAAAGTTATTTACTTATACTGAATCTAATTTATATACTATATATTTTTATGTACCTGTTCGCAGAATAAATGTTACAAAAATGTTACTTATTGAACCTATTGATTTAATTGGAAACTTCGATTTAACAGATTCGTTAAAAAATCTAGGTCAACGTATGGACTATAATTTAAAGCATATTTTAAACTTAGATTCGTTCAAAAATTACTTAAAATCTGTTTATGATAAATTGTTCGACCAAGCGAATCTTACTTTACATAACATAGTGAACCTGTTATATCAATATATTGACAAACTCAAAAATGACTTTTCATCAAAATCTAGGTCTATCGACGATTACTCTACTGGTATGTATGAGCTATAAATATAAAAAGTATAGAAAACATTTTAAAAGAAAATTAATTATATTTAATATACAAAATAATATGTTATAAACCTTTAATTATATAGATTTCATGGATAAATTGATGAATACGATTCAAGAATATAAACGTACAATAACTGAAATTCAAGATTACATCAAGAAACTATCAATTTATGATCAGTTCCAGAATCAAATTGAAATGGTAAACAAATCAAGTTTTAAAATCTACATGTTTGTTACTAATTAATAATAATTATACTTTCAGTTGAAATCATATCCTTATAAAGATAAATTATATGAAGAAATACACAAATATTTGAATAAAATGGAAATGACAGCTCCTACCAAAGTTTTGGCCAATTTTATCAATGCTTTAGATAAATACATAGAAAATGTTAGTATTGTAGTACAGTGTATCAATAATACTATTCAACAAGTTTGTAATTGGATTTTATAGGTGATAAATGATATAGATGTACCTCAGGAAGATATGATAGATTTAAAGAATAAAGGACTCGCAGTTACAAAATCAATACTAAGTGATTTTCCCAACTACGTGGATTACAATACAGCAATATCTATATATAATACATTATGTAAATTTATACAATTTAATAAAAATATTCTACACATGGCATCAACGAATTATATCAAATATCAAAACGAACAAAATATGAAATTCAATTTTAGCAAATATATGGAGATGTATCTGAAATATTTCAATCTATCAAATTTATTACCTTCGTACAATGGTATTGTTTTATTTGCATTTTTGATTTTATAAATTATTTTATAAAAAATTGTTTATATAATCCCATTTATCTATTATGCTATTATTTTATTTTATGTATTAAAATTTCATATGGCGATTATTTCATTCATATATATATATATATATGTAGCACAAGGTTGTCTCATTGACTCCAAAAATGTAATAACGTACAACAATCAACCCTACAGTTTCGAGTTAGGAACTGGTTATTATGTGTTGACCAAGGACTATGTCAACACCAAATTTTCTGTGCTCGCTAATTACGAAAACAACAATTTAATATCAATTATAGTGTTGACTAATGATGAAACATATGAATTACAACTTGATGGAGATGTAAGTTAATATTCAATTATTAATAAATGTTTGTAACTATATAGTATATACATATTATATTTATATAAATTCATTTAAAAGAAAAAATTTAGCATGTTTTATCAGAAAATTAACATTGAACAAATACAAAACTTAGGATATGTGTAAAATAAAATGTGGTAATTATAATGTAATTAATATTATATAATTATTTATATACAATATTTTACTATAATTTATATATTTTTATTTAAGATAACCACTTAAGGACGTTTAATAATTAAAATAACATACATATATTATTGTGTACTCATACAATTCTTTTTTTACATCAAATGTCATGTAATCTATAAATCATATTATATTATTGTTTTTAACGTCTGCACATAACTGTTTTTTAGCTTCTATAGGCCCATTTTTATTAAAAATATACTCCTTATTGGGTATAGTTTTCAAATAAATATTTGGTTATTAGTATTTCTTTTTTGGTATTTTCTCATTTATTTATTTAAAAAAAAAAAATTAAAGTTTAACATAATATTTTTTGCTCACAGTATAATTAATTTATATAAATAATAACTAATTTTGGTTTCTATATCTATATTTTAATATATTTCGCAGATTAAATTAAATGATAAAAATGTCGATTTACCAATGACAAATGACAATGTTAAACTGTGGAAAAATTCGAATTTCTTTGGAATTGATCTCACCATTGGTGTCAATGTCAAATGTACTCTGAATCTCAACATTGTTGAGATATTCGTTAACGGATACTTCTACAGTCAAGTCAGAGGTTTACTAGGAACCATGTGTCAAGAACCCACAATTAACTACATATTACCTAATGGAAAAGTAATAAATAAATAAATAAAATTATAAACAGTAAACTATTATTTTAATAATTGGGGGGCGCAATTTGTTTGCTTATGTCATTTATAGAAATCCAATGATCAGTTATCATTTCTAATGGCATACAGAATACAAGGGAACACAGAGCCAACTGTTGTTGATCTAGTACAAAATAATCAACCACTGTGTAACTGCTTGTTTTCTGGTGTATCCACATTGAAGTAAGTATAAGTATAATATACATAACATTTTAACAATTAACAATTTCTCGAGTAACGTTACAATTCGTAATTTTTTTTTTTATTATATTAGAAATTATTTTTCAACTGTATCACCAAAGTCATATAAAGCTATTTGCAATAATATGGTTTCCTCAACTAAGTCCAAAAAAGAGAAACTGGATAAAGCTTGTCTAGCCACTAAAACATATGCGACTATGGTGAAACAAAATGATTCGCTAGCTTGTGAAATTCCAAAAAAGTGTTGTGAGTATAGTCCCGTATAAATTATATATATTGTAATTTTTTATACAAGGTTTTTCGTATTATTGTATTTAAATGTATTATTTTTATTTATTTCAACTCGCTCATTATAATTACATAGGATATTTGAATTTAAAAGAAGCCTGTAAAGTATATAAATATTAACTCGAAAATATATTGTGTCTAAATAAAGTTGTTTTGTTGGTATGTTGAATATATGTTATTGTCTATTATATAAAACATTTGTTACGTTTTAATGACTTAGTATAAGATTGTTTATAATTGACGAATGTTTCTTGTAGGTTGTTACAGTTTTTCTAAAATAAAATAAATTTGATTTAGGTGTGTGGGGGTGTTTGTATATTCAATAATAATAATTAACTATACACCTGTATTTATATTTTACAGATGAAATTGAAAGTTCGGGTGAAATGTAATGTTTAAGTAAAATTATTAAGACTTTCCATGGAAAAATTGATTAATACATCATTATTATTGTAGTTAGTATTATATTTATTATTTGTAACAATAAAATTGTATCTTATGAAAAATTTAAATATGTTTTAATAAATTACCATATATATATATATAAATGAAAATAAAACTCATATGGTAGAACTTCATATCCATTCCTAGATCTCCTTCCAATAATCATTATAAATTTATAACTCGTATTATTCGATTGGGTTTTATAAAATATTAATAGTCATTAATTAATATTACATTAATCATCATCATCATCCTTGCCTTATTCCCATCTATTTGGGGTCGGCCACCTTAGTCTTAAACATCCATTTGCCCCGATCTCCCACATCCTCGACGCACACACCAGCAATTCTCATATCCTCAAATTAATATTACATTAATATGTTACGAAATTTTGTTATTACCTAAATTAAGTTTCTGTTAAACCAAATACCCAAAAATAATTAGAAATAGTTCGGAAATTTAAATTCAAGTAGAATTTTCCAAACTGTATCGAAAGTATGATTTCTATTGTTTTTTATATTAATGGCAGAGGAACGAAATTTAATGCATATTATTGTTGATTAATTTTTTGTTCCGATATATTTTATATTATTTTATTTATTAATCTGATTTTTTAAATGCATAGTGTATTTTATGACTTTGCGTGTTCAAAAAAAAAGAACGTATAAAAGAAAGCGAGGATTCGATGGTGGAAATTAATAGGTAACAAAGAAAATAAGTGTGTAAAGAAGGTGAAAGAAAGGAGGTTGTGGAATGTTGAGGGGAATATAAATGAGGTGTGGAATAGGATGGCTACTTGTGTAAAGGACACAATAAAGGAAATTGTTGGGAGAGCAGGAGTTGTATACCTGAAAATAAAAAAACGTGGTGGTGGGATGAGAAAGTTCAAAGGATTATAGGGAGAAAGAAAAAGCAATTTAATGTGTGGCAAAAGAGAAGAAGGAGGGAAGATTGGGTAGAATATAAAAGTTTGGGAAATGAAGCAAAGAAGTCAGTAAGCAAAACAAAGTTTAAGAAGTATGAGGAATTATATGATAGGTTATAAACAAAGAAAAGGGAAAAAGAAATTTATAGATTGGTTAAGATAAGAGAGAAACGATTAAAGGAGTTTCTAACTGTATGGTGTGTTAAGAGTCACGATAAGAGAGTGCTAATGAAAGATGAAGACGTGAAAAAGAGATGGAAAGAGTAGTTTTAGAAATTACTGAATGAGGAATATCCAAGACAGGTGGTAGAGGATATCCCGTGGAACGAAGATTTATCTGACATAATTAGCGAGAAGGAGGTAGGGGAGGCTGTGAAGGTGATGAAGAAGAAAAAAGCTGTAGGACCAGATGAAGTTTTAGTAGAAGTGTGGAAAATGTTAGGGTGTGTTGGCATAAGATGGTTAAAAGACCTTTTTAATAAAGTGATAATAGAGGGGAAAATGCCAAACGAAAGGAGAAAGAGTGTAGTAATACCTATATTTAAAGGTAAAGAAGACGTACAAGAATGTAGTAATTATAGAGGTATAAAGCTGAAGAGCCATAGTATGATGATTTGGAAAAAGGTCATAAGATATGAGAATAAGAAGAGAGACGTCAGTGACCAAAAATCAATTTGGTTTTATGCTAGGGAAGTCGACTATGGAAACACTGTTTTGTGTGAGGCAACTTGTGGAAAAGTATAGGAAGAAGAAAAATCTTTGTATGGTGTTTATAAATTTAGAGAAAGTGTATGACAGGGTGCCGAGAGAGGTTTTAAAGTGGGCGTTTAGGAGTAAAGGAATACCAAAATCATATATTAATGTGGTAGAGGATATGTATGAAAGAGCGTATACCAGCGTTAAAAGTGTATGTGGTGAAACGGAAAGTTTTAAGGTAAGAGTAAGTGTGTACCAGGGATCGGTTTTAAGCCTTTACCTTTTCTCGGTAGTAATGGATGCGGTTACAAAGGAGATACAAGGGCATATTGTGTTGGATTGATATTGATGATATTGTGTTGGTAGAGGAAAATAGGGAGGAAGTTAATCAAAGACTCGACGTGTGGAGATTAGTTCTAGAAGAGAAGGGATTAAGAATTAATAGAAGACAGAGTATATAGAGTATAAGTTTGAGGAAAAGAAACAAGTAGATGAAACGAAAAGTGGAATGACAATAGATGGGGATGCGATAAAGGAGGTTGAATGTTTTAAGTATTTAGGTCCTTCGTACAAAAGAACGGGGGTTTTAACGAGGATGTGAAGTATAGGATTAGGTATGGGTGGATCAAATGGAGAGAAGCGTCTGGTGTGTTGTGTGATAAGATAAATCCAATGAGGCTGAAAAGTAAGTTCTATAAGAGTGTAATGAGACCAGCTGTTGTATGGTTCAAAGTGTTGGATGGTGGACAAGAAAATAGAGCAGAGAATGAGTGTAGCCAAGATGAGAATGCTTAGATGGATGAATGGGATGATAAAAGATAGGATAAGAAATGAATATATAAGAGGAAGCATAGGAGTAGCGTTGATTATGGATAAATGAGGGAGAATAGACTTATATGGTTTGGTCATGTTATGAGGAGAGAAGGTTCGGAAGCAGTAAGAACAGTTATGGAATTAAGCGTGGAAGGAAGAAGAGGAAAGGGAAGACCAAAGAAGAAGTGGTTGAACAGAATTGAGTATGATATGAGGATTTCGGGTGTGTGCGTGGAGGATGTGGGAGATCGGGCCAAATGGAGGTTTAGGACGAAGGTGGCCGACCCCAAATAAATGGAATAAAGGCGAGGGGAATGATGATGATGATTTTGATAAATAAACGAGTTAAAATTATTTCCAATTCAGAATTAACTAGTTAAGTTAATTAATTGGTACAGATGAAAAGTAATTAACAACTTAATTTTTCAATATGTTAATTATTACAGAATAAAGACAATCATTTTCATAATAGGATTAGTTTATTTTTATTAAAATACCAACGTACTTTCTTCAGGCGTGTAATTTGTAACTACATTAAAGGTACAATTTTCCCTCAAAACGATTATCTCAATTTTTCGTATAATACGTTTAATACGCATTAATTAACAATATAACGAAATATATGAATATTAAAAATTAATATTTACAACAACTATAACAAGAAATAGAATTACTAAGAATAACAAAATGAAACGATAACGTGACGAATGTATTAAATGTACTCAATTTATTAATAATATATTGGAGATGGAATTTTAAATTTCTTCCGCACTTACAATTATATGGACTTGGAGAGAAGTTAGTATTTAAATTACCTTCATTGTATTTCGTACATATTGGACACTGTACCAATGGTTAACTCTTATTTCATTATTGGAAAGTCGAACATTTTCAAATATTTAGTAACGCATGCGACTACATTTATGAATTCTTTTGACCAATCGAATGATTCGATAAGCACGGACTACTCTGTACACAGTGACTGTACTATGATGCTTTTTGTGCAGGTTTGTGGCTACCATTGCTATCTAATCAGCGATAATCGTGGTAAGTGGTTACTTCGTTTGTTATCACACATTTACGTTATCAGTCTCATAGGGCATTTAATTTTGGTTAATACAAAAATTAATTTACGGAAATAATTTTGAATAGTTTCGTATTATATAGATAGATACGTATTGCCACGTCGTCGTCGTGATTTATAATTTTATAGAATAACGTTTTTATGAGTATCTAAACGTTAATTGTTAAATATGCCTAAAGTAGTTTCTCGTAGTATTGCGTGTACGGATACCAGAAACCAAGAAGAATACAACGAAGAAAAGCCACTGCACTCGTATTACTGTTTGTGTGGTCAGATGACGTTGATTTTGGGTAAGTGATGGAAATCTTCGTAAAATAAATTAATAATTTGTAACCGGCGTTAGGTAAGTTATTTCTAAAAAAACAATTAAGTTTCATTACTAGTTGTAAACATTAAAATAATAGCGTTTTCATTAGCTACCTAAATAAGACAGTAATGTGCTACAATTTTTTTTAAAACGAAATTCTAATCTAAAGAAAAAACTTATAGTTTTAATCAACACTACGCTATTTAGACGTAATAATCGTGGTTAATTAATTTTAGATTGTGCTTTGGAAAAACTGCCTTTACGCAAACGAGATGGGGCTAGAGTTGTTGATGGTTCAAAACACGCTAATAAATTGACATACGATCAAGACGAAATTGTTTATCTAAAACGACAAGAAGGCATTGAAAAACAACATAGATTGAAATGCAAAAAGTTTGTAGTTTTTAAAACACAGTTTGAGGTATTTTAGGGATAACGTTTATTTTGCTTGATTTTTTTTTTACAGATGCGGTCTTTTTTTGTATTATAAACACCAACCTAATTCAAATGTGTATTTTATCGTGTATGGTTCTTTAGTGAAGTGTACTGGTGAAGGTCCAAAAATGGATATTTATAATCAAGTAGCAGTAGAAAAACCAAAAAAAATCATGGTTACCAAACATACTAAACACATGGGTAAATTTAGTTCAGTGACTGTGTCTACTGTTGATGAAGAAGAAGACGAAATTGAAGCAGTAAGTTGGCCCGGCTGTATACATATAATCATGACAAATGTTTTGATAACATTTGTATTTAAATTTTACTAATAGAGAGAAGTAGCAGATTCATACGCAAATAACGCACGTATAATTGAAAAACAACTTGAAAGGAAAGGCATAAGCAAACGCAAGGTGGGAGACTTTGTTGAACCAGAAATTGCAATAGACATTAAAAGACATGCTCGAGGTACATTGTTAGAGAAATAACGAGAAAAAATTTTAATAAGTTGAATACTGTATTATAACTTTGTAATAAATATTTTGTAAATGCACTGTGTATTTTACGATTTAATAAATATACATCTTTAAAAATTCAATTCACGATGTTGGTTTTTCATCATTGACTAAAATCTGATAAACAAGTTCAGGCGTTCTTGTCATTAACGCTGATGGATTATCATACTCGTTGCAGGGATTGTGTACGTGCTCGTATAATTGTTTATAAACGGACGAAATGACTTTGTTAGACTGTCGTCTGACCTTACTTAAATGTACAGGATTCCTCAGATAACCAATTTGTGGCACTGCCATGGTATTTGGCATGACCAACATACTTTCTAGTTTGCTCTGTAAATTGTACATAATTAAATGTATATTTTTAGTTTTCAGTTGGGTAACATTTAATTCATATTTGTAAATTTAGCCTAAAACTAGGGCATTTACCAAAAAATTGATCAAATTTTCCGCTTCCATTCCTTGGATGTGAGATAGCGGAATATTCTCTCCTTGACCCTGCAGAATTGTTTGGATTTCCTCGAGGTTTAAATGTGTTACAAGATAATTGACTTGTTCTGTAGAAATGATTTCTATTTGTGCAGTCATCTGACCCTTGAATGACATTAACAATATTTGATATTATTTTATACTGCTGTAGAGCGCGATTAATGTTTGTGAGTTAACATACTTGTAAATTTTCAAGCTTGTCTTCAACATACTGGTACTGTTTAAGTGTCTCGTGTATGTCGTATAGGCAGTTAAGATGGTATACAGCCATATCCAATGGGGTCAGCCGTGAAGCACTCAAATTAATTGCTTGAAGTAATGGTTGCAAGACGCACGAAACTATCTAAAATTGCAAATCAAAATTTTACAAAATATATCGTAATGTGGTAATTATTTTTTTTACCATGGACGTGTCTTCTTGTTTGTCTTCTGTGACAGCAGCTACTGACAACACTTGTCTAAGAATATTTAATAAATGTCCAATACCAGGTGATGGAGACAAATCTGGCGGAGGTGCTTCAATTCGTTCTAACAAAGTATCTCGTACTAAATTCTGCAGTTTGTTTAAAAATACACATTCCATTGTCTTATGCAATTCTTCAATTGTTTGGCATAATTGTCCTGTAGGAACAGTCTGAAACAACAATTTTTAACCACTAGTAACACTAATTTAATGGTTTAATGTAACTAAACATGTTCCACAACTAATTAATTATAATTCAGAAATTTTTTCATATTTATATCTCAAATTTATTATAAACAACAATGTAAATATTTACAGAAATAAATATTTTTATTTTTAAAATATGCTATAAATATAAAGAAATATAATATATTGTATTATACAGTATACTTTAATTTATTACATAATATTATTCTTCATACACATACTTTAGTTACAATTTGGAGATAGAATTTTAATGAACTTGCAACACCGTACAAGTCAATTGGATTTTCATTCATGTGCAATATGCTTTCTATGCGCGAAGCCAGTGGGGTGCATAATCCTTCAGTTATGGTACTCATGCACAATGATATTTCTTCATCAACGTCTATATCAATAACCGAACATCGAATTGAAATTATATTTTTATTAACAACTGAACAAGCATAACCTTACTTAATTTATCACAATTTTTCAACAGATACAATAAATATTTTCTTTCAATGGGAACGTGATCAATCAACCATGACAACATGTTATTTATGTATTGCCTTATATCTTTTGATAATGTTTTCAATGTGTCATTCGAATTGTTTGCTGTGAGAGCATCAATGAATCTTTGAGCTACTATGGCTTGTCTTACTGTACAATATTCATCTAACACATATCTGAAAAAGGGTTTATTGATAACCTATTACTCCATTTGTTTTAAGTAAATATATGAAAGAACTAATGGTCGGTTAGAAAAATTTACTTATATAACACTGGACGGTCTTGTAATAATTCCATAGCAGAAACAAGTAGTGGACCAGTAATAGTAGATTCTATGTTCTTACAATGTAATTGACTCCATCTGTATAATACTTCTAAAGCCATTTGCTACAAATTAAAACATTTAATAGATGAAAATATGTGTTTAAGTATAATATGTTTATTTTACCTGGTGGATAGATATCTGTTCCATTAAGCTTAGTGCTAGCGTTTGATGACCAGCTTGCATAAGCATTCTACAGTTATTGCTAATATTTTGAGTTTTACGTAGAGCTGTAAAAAATTCTGGAACAACGTCGTTTGAACGCAGACAAGCCACTTCTGAAGAATTCAATTGGAATACTTTTGAATATGCATCTACCAACAGTTGTTGATTAGATACATTTTTCCTAGATAGACACAAAGAAATTATATTGTTTATGAAATGACTATTTGGTGTTTTTTAAGCAAGTAACAAATGTTTATACAATTAAAATGTAGGCAATTTTTTATTACTATACCTTTCAAATTGCAATTTTTTTGTGAGTTCAATTAAATTTTGAGTGTCAGCTTTAGTGTCTTTCAACTGTGATGACATGGACATGACAGATGTGTTTAAAGAATTCACATTGTCATGCAAAGTGTTCAAAGAATTTTTTACTTTTTCAAAAGATGCCAAAAAATTCTAAAAAAATAACAGAGATAAATACGAATAATTTAAAATGGAATAAATATATAACAAAAACTAACTTCATTTAGTGCGAGACTTCTTTTTTCTATTTTGGTCCTCAAGCTTCTTCTACATTCTAAAGTATTTTCAGTATAAAACTCGGATATTTCTTTTAAAGCTTCTAATGCATCCTAATAGGCAATTCATGAAACAATCAACCATAATTATATCAAAAAAGATGCTAAAAATTAAAAATTGAGTCCGATTAAATTGGAATGTTTTGTTTGTTTACATTTATACGTATAATTAGGTTTATAAACACAATTTAGAATAATGCTGTAATGTTACGCGATAATCATTTAAAAATACAAATAAATGTTTGACAGAATGTGTTTTTTTTTATGTTAAATGTTTCACAGTAAATTTGAGTTTGAATTTTAAAAAAATTTGTTTAAAGTGACTTTTGTAATGCGAAGATATTCATTTATATTAACGTAATACAATACGCAACATGATCAAATATTAAATCGTACGACGAAATTTACTTTGTCTCTTTCTAAATGTGTTTCCAGTACACTGGTAACCCTTTTCGATATATTTTCTTCTTCCGTGGCCATAATAATATTTGTGATCGATGTATCAAAAAGTAATATTGTTTTCAACTAATCATTTAATTTACGACTTGACGTTTTGCCATATCATAAACATTAGTATCGAACTGTTACCGTAGCTTGTAGGCATACATTAAAAAAACTAAAACACGAAATTAAATATTTTGACAATAAGTGTAAAGTAAAATAATAATTATGTTATCAATTGTTATCACAAAAAAAACGTAGAAAATATGGACTAAATTGTTTAGAGTAAGTACCTATTACCGCCAACGGCCATACCACGTTGAATACACCAGTTCCCATCCGATCACTGAAGTTAAGCAACGTCGGGCGTAGTTAGTACTTGGATGGGTGACCGCTTGGGAACACTACGTGCCGTTGGCTACTTTTTTTTAAATTCGTATAAATAAACGTACGTTTAATTATAAATTTAAATTAATAAATTAAATCGATTGTTTTCAATTAAAGGTATAAACCTCCTCCTGGTTTAACGTCGTAATAATATTATTCTTTTCTTTCGTTATAACCCTCTTTGTCTTCCACCGCCATAATATTTGCGGCCAATGTTTTCCGCGTAATCAAATTAGCTATGTTTGTGTCGAGTGGCGACGGCACATTGACTGACACGACCCGGAAAACGAACTCGGTATTCTGATGTACACCATAGGCGACAAGAACATTAATTCGATATAACTAAGGCTAGGTTCATACGAAGAGCGTTTACAATTACTATTAATTGTACACATGATAATGCGCGTTCAACGCAGCGATAACGCAAAAAACCTGTGAACGCAAGTTGACGCGCGTTTGAACATTGTACAGGTTTACATTGACGTGTTCAGTTGCAACGCGTTATTCAAGGCGTTAAGTCTTTTCGTCTACAATGGAAGAATTCAATAATGAATTTTTCATCGATGAAATCGAAAAAAGCCCTCCCGATTTGGGACAATTTCTTCTTTGATTTGCTCCAACAAGTCATCAAAAGATTTAATCGACATTCGGAAATAGTTAAAACATTTCGGTTCATAATTTCTTAAACTTGGATACAGGGTGATGTACAAGCTTGTACTTAGTCTGTTTTTTAAAATAGAATGAACCCAGTATTTCCTATTTCCCTACTTACGACGCTGCATTCGTCTATATAAGGTCCATAAGCATACAGCATCTGCTACGTCCATCTTCGCCGGAATATAAAACACGACTGACTATAGTTATACGCGCGCTTAACGCGTAAAATCAGTAATTCATGTGAACACTGACTAAAAACGCGCGTTTAACGCTCTTCACCAACCCTAAGGAATACGATTTTAGCGTCGAGGCCGTGTGTAGATTATGAAGGTGTTCTCGTTTGGGAAAATAACGAGCGTTTTTATTATTTTGGCCTATTGTATGAAAATTGCCATTACATAATAAACGTCGATATTATATTTTTGTAAGGTGCAGTAATTAACGAACAGTTAAATTGGACAAACGTTTTTCGATCTTTATATAAACAATACATATGTTTACTATACTCTAAATTTATATATATATATATATATATATAAAATATACTGCGCGTTTATAAATGCGTACGTTGGGTCGGATTAAAAATGTGCCCGGCATTTTAGGCCAAAAGTCCTATTCGTTAAATTTCCTTCGTGACCAATATTATTAAAAATATTACATTTTTTGGATTTTGACTTGATTGATATTTTCTGGATATCGGTTCAAGTAACGAGTTACAAAAAGATATTAGAGTTGTACTATTATTTTGTCGTACGTTTTTATATTTATATTAATCGAAATATATTTGACAACAACCGTTGATTATTGTACTCGAAAAATGATTTTGAGTGATGATGATTTTTTTATTCCGATTAACGAACGTAATAAATATTGTCGAAATATTATACACGTTTAAAATTGTTTTACGTTTAGAGCTCTTAAAAAAAAAATACAATAATTTCCCGTGTCCAAAATGAATATACGCGATTTGACGGAGTTTTCAATTTTTAAATAATATTACGTTACACCGAAGAATAAATTATAGGGAAAATGAAATAAAATATTGACCTTTTGAAATTTAACGCAGTCAAGATCGTCGGAGCGAACCGTTCACTAAAAACGGCATCGTAAAAACAATACATTCTCCATTTCGTTTCGAAACTAATATGCACAAATAATACAAAATACGACGGTCGACGTTTTACAATTTTTATAGTTTAATATAGTTTAAAGTTATAAAATAAACGACGATCTTAATATCAAGAATTCGAATAAAATATATTTTCGCCCTTTAATTTTTTTAGCGTACTCAATATGTTATGTTAAGAATCAATTTTAAATCTAAAAATTCGCCGTTCAAAAGAATTTTTCAGTTAAAACATGTATTTGTATAATCATGCGATGGCTTATTATAAACTAGTCGTATTTTTTTCGATAAGACTGTACAGTATATTTTTAAGTCTGAAGATACCTATTGTAATCTACATCACACATAGTGTTCAATAAAACTTATATATATGTATTATCAATACAACTCGTGTTCATTTTTTTTTCTTTTCGTAGTATACGAATATTTTTAGTTCGCGTGTTCGGTTTTTATTTTTATTTTTCACGTCGACGCCACGATCTTTTTCATTCGGTTCTATTGACGAAATGAATTCGTTCACTCGTTGTAGTCGGGTGTTTTCTTCTCAAAGAATCGCGCGTTTATTTTGATCCCCGCTATATTATTTTTTTAGCGCAGAAAATATTACGTTTATCGACATGCCGATATTTAAAACAAAGAGCGTTTAGATCAAAATATCCTAAAATGTTTAACATAACGCTAGTGCAGAAACAATTTATAGGATAATGGCAGTAGACGCGTACTTGGTTATTGCTATACGTAAACACACACGGTAGAATTTATTTAAAACAATTTGAACGTAATTCTCGATTTTCGTTTGTCTTATTGTTTCGATTTTCTTCAGGAAAAAATATTAATTGTTTAACGTTAGTCTACTATTACGTAAAAATGATTTTTTCGAATATAATTATAACGATCGGTACTTTATCTAGAGGAATACGAAATAAATCGTTCACGGGTTTCACTGGTTCAACAAATCGATTCGGATGACAAAAAAAAATTAAACTTTGGAAGAAAAATAATTAGAGAACAACGTGTAAATTGGACGGAATTATTATAATACGAATTATAACCGACTATTTAGATAGAATTTGTTAGTTTTCAGTTCGCGTACTGAAGCAGGGCCTAAAGTATTTGTGTGCGACATAATTTCCTATACTATAAATGGCGGAATACGGAATTTGAATACGTATATATGGGTTTAAACGTTTGTTTTTATTTTACAAAAATGTTGATGTTTTATTATGAAATTTGAGATTTTTAACGTCAAATTGCCGAGAAAAAAGAAAACGATTTTATCTCGACAATTTATATTTTACGTATAATGTGAATAATCAAACATGTCTGTACGTGTACGAAATAATGTAAATTATTATTATATAATTTAAACAAATGTCGAAGCAATTTAATATCAAATGGTAAGCAATATAGGTGAGTGTGTAATACAAGTTGAAAAATGCGAATAAAATTTTTTATTGTTAAATTTTTTCGAGGAGAAATTAACCGTTTTGATTATTACGGTGTAATCGCTCGTAAAATCTGAACCGGTTTGTTTCGTTAATGAAAGTTCTATTATTTATTTCGATAAATTCGGAGCGACACGAATAATAATATAAACGATAATTAATAAATAATAATTTATAATAAATAACGACGAACTTAATAAACAACAATCAAAATTCAATCCAAAAATTTAAAATGCTAAATATTCCTAGTACAATGTAAAATATACATTACGTATATAATTTTTTTTTATTCGAAAGATATGTATATATTATACAATAGATAAACGTTAAAAACCTTTTAAAACTAGTTTTTAATAATGTTCATGATTGTATTTGTACAGCGTCCAGTTTTCTGGGTTAGCTGTATGTGTTTTGTTGGTGTATACGACCGGATTTAAATATTGATTTCACAGGAGTGAGTAATACAAGTTTCTTGTTGCTTTGGTTAAATAATTATTAACATTTTTTTAATAGACTAGAAAAAACCATAATTAATTATAATTTGCGAGTAAGTGTTAACAGTTATTTTTATCGATATGAATAAAATTGAAAATTGAAAAATAAATAAAACACCTAATTTTACATACAAGAATTCGAAATGTTTCGTAAGTGTTCGTATCTGAATTTGAATTCGTTTTGAATAATAAATACGGCGAATTTATTATTAGATATTTATATGTTAAAATATTTTTATTAATATTTTCACTATAGCCATTACAAAAAGAATTAAGTTATCTAGTAGTCTGGGGCACCGCGAGATTTATAATCAGTCTGTTTTATTTTCTATGATGCCCCGCCAAACGAATTTTGGTTTCAAAAAGAAAAATACGAGCGTAATCAGGGCGTACGATGATAGACGGTTATCATAATAACCGTGTGACCGAACTTTGCAGTTTGAAAGGAACCACTATGTGTGGGAGGTGGTTTCGTTTAGGTTTATAGTAGTAGACAAGACATTAACAAAATTAGATTTAAGTGTACAAAAACTGACCGCTGTTACTTTGAATGGTGGTAGAAATACGAATGACGTTAATAAAGATTTAATTGGATGGAATCATGGTAAAATCTACGAAATGCGAACAGAAAACAGATATTTTTATATACTGAGACATCAAGCGAGAAATTCCATAGCAAACATTTAAACGTAGAAATACGTAATGCATTTTGAAGTATCAAAATACGAACTTGTATATTGTATACGTATACATGAGTTTTGGTTCATTGATAGTTTTTGTGGTTTTCGTAAGAAATCAAAGCACAATTTCACGGCACTGTTTAATTGTATATTATACTTTTCGGAAGTTAGTTAGGTGGTAGTCAAACGCTCAAGGCGTGATTTTAAATAAGGTTTTACGTTTCGTGAGACGAAATAAAGACTAATTTTATGAAAGAAATATGGATACGATGTTATAATTAGAAGATAACAAACGGTTTTGTGTCTTAAAGGAAAAACAATCGTGAATGGTTAAGTTTAGAAAACTATATATATATATATATATATGTATGAAATAATTAAAAAGAAGTCTAAGTTTCTTAAATAGAAAAACTATTAAAAAATTGCTTATATAAGTTTACAATTTTTAACGAACAGGTGGTGTAAGTGAACCATTAACGTTGAAAGGGGAGGTGTGTATTTCACGAATAAGAAATGTCTACGGATGTTGTTTTCCATGCACTCGTATAAAATATTTACGGTAAATCGGTACAGGTCATTGTAGTTATTACGATATAGCAGGATTCAGAATTATACGCGTTTCTGAAAACGTTCGAAATGTGTACGCATTTATATGCAGGTTGTCGTTAACAAATTAAAAATAATATTTACGTATAATCGAGTTAAAATTGTTTACGTATATTCAAATTATAATACCGAATCATTCCAATAAATGGATTCGATTTACGTTTTATGTTATTTTGAATACAGCGATTTGTTTATACTGTTGCTCGTTGAAAAAAAATAGTCACGGAGTTTTTGAATAATAGCACGTATTTCACTCGCTGTACGGAAAATTCGATTATACTTCTGGATAATCTTGTATACCTTTTCATTTTATTCGGGATTATTTTGCTTAAGACGAGAACCAAACACCTTCGACATCAGTCCACGTATTATACTTAGCGTTATTTTTGTTTGGATAAAAAGAAAATTGTCGGAACACTCGTCATAAACGTACCGAATATGAAAAAGGGCGTACTATCTACTATCTATCTCGTATATTCGCTGTAGTACGGATAACGTTGATATGTATTCCGATTAGTCACTTACCCGTAGGTATATTGTTCAACAATTATGAGCAAGTAATAGATACACCCGTGCTTACGATCCAACGTCCTTTTTTTCGTTAATTATCGGTCATTATGCGCTCGCTAGTCGGAGAGCCTTAACAACATTGCTTCAGCCAGCGAGCACGGTAGGTTAGGTTAGCCTTTATTTTTTTTTAACATGGTATCGGCAATACACTCACTGGCCCGGAATGCCTGAAGGCAGTACTTCGGACCAGTGAGTCACCATCGTTTATTGAAAAAATTTAAAAACAACAAAAAGTTTAACAAAAACGATCATCCTTAAGAGTAGGCGAGCAACGTGAGCTATCCCCACGTTGTTTTACCTCGAATCTAATTCACAATAAGCCTTAAGAACGACCACTTCTTAAAAACTATCACGTGAATGGTGCGCGGTGACAGGACAATACCCTGCCATGGGGCAACCATTTACATCATCCGCGTGAATTAAAAATAAAAATAATACAAAAATAATCTTTCTTCCCTTATATAGCGGCCTAGCCACTACCTCCTTCTGCGACCACGACGGCGCGATGGAGCTGTCACGCCAAGTGCCTGCGACTTCCTTCGCCATCATCACCGACTCGGCGAATCGGACGACGGTGTCCTAGTAGACCTGAGACTCGAGTATGCGCTCGACCAGATCGCCCGGGCCGAATCCTCCAATCCGACGGACTAGCGAGTTCCGTTTACGGTCAAACGTCTCGCAGCGAAAGAGCGTGTGGAACGCGCTGTCTTCCTCACCGAGGTTAGGTTAGGCTAAACCACTTAAACAACCGTTTATTATACGAATAAGCACGGAAAAAACGTACAATAGACAATCATCATTGGACGGTCTGGCTAAGACTACCACACCATCCCCTAGAAGAAACAAGTAACAAAAACACATCCCGCTCAATCGTTTAGTGCCCGGACGGGTGTTACGTGTAATTCTTCTGAGAGAGGAAATGTCCGTGCCTCCCACATAGCGCCCGTTTCCACCATGTCTATGAGACGTAGCCAACCGCAAATACGTACTACTTCCATGGTCGATTCGTCTACCCTTCACTCGCTTACCTTATGAGTCGCATCTGAAATAGTCCCGGTCTTTCTTCCGCCCAACCCGAAACGAAGTTTGGTGGAAGCGAGAAGGTTTGCTGTGTTTAGATTACCCGCCTCAATTGGGCAAAAGTGAGGACCGGTTCGGAACTCTTGGTCGGATTGCAAAAGCAATCCGTTCAAGTCCCCTAACCTCGGCAAGGTAAGCTTCACGAGGGAATGATCTAACACTTTAAATACATTATATACATATTATAAGGGTGCGCTTCGTACACTACGTAATGTAGTCGCTATTTCCCATTGTTAATCGCGCTTATATACACCGCGCGTCTTCTCGCCTACATTCGTCACGTGCCGCGAGTTAAACAGTTCGTTTACGAACTGTCGTTACTAGGAAAACAAAGTAGCCGTGATTTAATATACCCGTGCGCACAATAATCTCGAAATATTAATCTCCAACAACGTTAACGAAATGACTAAAACTTACCAGACCGTCGTCGACCACAAAGAAGACCTCAAACCATCGCTAACGTTTTAAACGTTTGTCCCTATATCTCTTTAATGACGTCGTATATATATAATATTATACATATTATAAAGACTTACACGTTACTGCGCGCGCTAGTAAGCCGCGGGAATGCCACAACCCGATATATCTTTTTTAATAGCCTCCATAACCATCGTCCCCCAGCAGTCGTTTCGTCGTCGACGATTTCTCATTCCTCACACTACTTTTTTTCGGTTCCTCTTCACCGACCACGTTAAACAATACTATGGGACGTATAAAAGAGAACAAAATTAATTGCGGCAATTAGCAGAATGTTAAGCTAACCGCCAAGGGACAGGGACTCGTTTCGATATTTTTACTTCATGTTCTATTGCCAATCGTAAATAGTATTGCCACCGATGCAAAGTTCAGATTTATTATGTCTCGTAAAATATACGTCTACTTACCGATACGTTCAAATAGTTTAATTGGGAATTTCGGTTTTGTACTAACCGAAAAAATTAAAAAATAAATATTAAAATGTCTACCTATATTCTAAAATTAATATGCTAATAACGCGATTGTTTTTGCTGTATATCGAGGAAATCTAAAATGTATTAAGTTGACGTTAATGTATAAAGGGAATGAAATTAAAATCGAGTTGATATAAAATTCACAGTAGTCCGTGAATTCAAAAAATTAAAATCAATTAAACTTTTTACCATTCAAGTATGCGGAGTTCGTTTATTTATTTTTTTCACCTAAAGCACTTGTAGTATTACGTGTATTCATTAAAACCTTAATATAAGATCGACCATACTTTGTAGTTTTATGTGAAATCGGTGAATTCAAAGTAGTATAATGAGTAAACTAAGTGAGTGGGGTAAGAGGAGTTTGAAATGATCGTTTGATATAATATTATACATTTATAATATAATATTGTATATATAATGACGGAAAAATATAGGTACGTTGTAAACAAATATTTTGGCTTTAACCCACGACAAAGAGCGGTGGTATAAAATATATAAACGCTAAAGCGTGGTATTATGGCGATTTGTGCGTATATTATGCGATATTGAGTGGTTTCGTGTATTAAAGATTGAAGATGTATACTTTGTGTATTATCAACAATCTAGATGTCGTGTACATAATCTGCAATTAGAAAATAAGTTATCTTTGGTTTTGTATTTTTTGTGGCATGTATTATTTTATTCGTATACTTTCTGTATTTCGATTCGTTTTGTGGAAAAAATACGACTCGTTTTTAACCGTAGTTACCTATTACTAGAATAGTATTCCACCGTATTATAATATATTTATGTGCAAGTACATTTTTGAAAAAAAAATCCATTTTGAATGTCATTTGTGTGTTTTTTTTTGTTGTTCATTTAAAAAAATTTTAGCGATTCCACGAATGTTCTGGATATCGGGTCGAGTGAGTTATTTAAATAGAGGTTTTTGTTGTTGTTATTTCGACTTTGAAAACATAGACTAATTATAGTCGCTCAAAAATGATTTCGAGTGACGCTCGTAGTTAAATATAATTAACGAGTTGTTAAATATCGTGTCAATTATTTTGCACGCCTAAGCTAGTATTGCGTTACGAGTTATTACATTTACAAATATATCTATGTTCACAAAAAGCGTGTAGACGATTTTACCGGTTTTCTTATGCAATTTTCGGGTTGTTTTTAATCACACATAAAGAAACTATAGAGAAAATCTAAAAATGTTTAAAATTAAGTACCAACAAATTCAATTTGTTGTCGAAAAGTAATCACGCATGTCGATATCACCAGAGCACTGAAATTATAGGAAACTGAAAGTAACACGTCATCGTTAAACCAATACATTCTTCGCGTCATTCGGAATCGATATTATTCGAAATCAAGGATAGCCTAATCGCTTATTGTTTGGTATCTGATTTTTATTCTGATCCTGGGTGTGATATTCGTATAGGGAAATAATTGTCATTGTTAGAGTAATTGTCCACCTAATGTCGTCGTCACGACATTTTGCACGTTAGATCATACAATCACTGCAACTGTTTGATAATGGTTTATTATAATAACGTATTTATAAAAAAAAAAAAACGTATTTATAGCGTATTTTCACGTATTGAACAACGTTTTCGCGCAGACTTCCTCTCACGTAATTTTATCGAAATATGGATCGGATTGCAATTTTTATCTTATCAATAGTATGATTTCTAATCACGTGTAATATACGAAAGATATAATATTATATGTAACATATTTATATGCTTAGCGTATATATGCGCATATCGCAAGTATAAATAAGTGCTCGTAGATATATTTTCGTTCATTACGAGATGGTGACGATTAAAAATATAGCATTTCAACTCGATATTTATCTAACGTAAACTTGAAGCTTTTTTTAGTAATAATGAAATAGGGCATTTCGATAACGTCGAATTTATTTGTCGGAAATATGTTACGCGAAGATACGCGCTTAAAATGACTTAGGGGCGAAAAGTTTTTTCGTGTTCGACAGAGGAGGGGAAAAAGAGTAGTACGCGCATATATATCCGACCAGAACATAATATAATACTCTACTTGCCGAATTTAAAACGACTTCTGTGTTTGTTTTTTTTATTTATTTATTTGTCGAGGGGACATGTGACGGGGATACAGAGACCCATATAAATACAGATTATGTGGAGGTTGTCAATTTATCAAACACTCGGTATGTACCCCGATTCTGTTGCGTGTGCACTTGTATATTATGCACGTAATAGTACGTTTTTTGAATGGAATATTTTTCCTCCCTTTTTTCGACGGTATTCGAACTTTTATAAGAACCCCTGTTCGTCTGCACGAACATTATAATAAAAAAAAAATTATAGTTTCTCTAGAATGACGTGTACGCGTAACATATACTAATTGGAAAATTAATCTATTTGTATAATAATTGAGTACCGAATGTTGTTCGATTTATTTAAACGTTAATTTCTCAATCGGCTTGTAAAATTGAACGTTGAATGATTTACTAACGAGTTGTTTTAACTGTTTCCACATGGTTGCCACATAGTAATCTATAATATATCTTTGGTCGGATTTGTCCGATTGTGACCTTAGGCCCCTACTAGGAAACTTCCTAAACCATTTTCTCAACAACGAGAAAATCGCTTTCGCGTCTATAAAAACATTACGCTCAATCATTTTCGTCAAATATCATCAGAACCTTTTGCAGACCGAGTTATCGACGAATAAAATTATACGGGAACATACGCGGATAACAACAATATATAAATCGAAACTATTGATTCGACGAAATTTCATTTCACCTATTATTATTATATAATCCAATTACGAGAAAAAACGTGTATATATATATATGATTTCAAATTCGCTGTGTTAAATATAAAATAAAATTTTTTTCAACGTCGTTATATAATCCGCGTTATATATCATACTATAAAAATTAAATTTTAAATTGGACTCGGAAGTTCTCGAATCCTTCGTTAAAATTTCCTTCTTTTTAGTGAAAATAGCAAAGTAACAGTTTAAATATATAATTAATAAGATCCATAAAAATACAGTTTTTTCTGCTACTAAATCATTAAGAAATTGGGAATATTCGGTATTTATAAAAACGTAATTAATTACGTTGTATTTTTAAAATGAGTATCTATATGTATAATAATTTGTATGTTTTATAAAACCAACATTTAATCGATCTTGAAATACTATTATATACGTGTTTGCATTGCTGCGTATCTTCATTTTTTTTACGAATGCGAACCAAAAATGTCAAAGTATGGTGTAATTTTTATTTTAGAACAAATGATGTTTGGTACAAGAACTTACGGTAAGAAGTTAATGCCGTCATGAAATATTTCTAGGCTGTATTATGCACGTTTTATAAAACTCAGCTCTAATTCTAACTTGTTAATACAGATTGTTGGCTATTTTTGTATAAAAATCTTTGTATCAGAAGTTACTGGAATCGCCATTACTTTTCAACTTGTAGGAGCATATAAACGATAAGTTTTTATATCCAATTTTTCGTTTTATTGGAAATGCAATACCAATATCTATAAATTCATCCGTTATTATTGTTTTAATTAATTAATGTTTATTAATTTTTCAAAAAAAGGGGCTATGAACAAAATATATTAATAGTGTTTATGTATTATGTATATATGTTAAATATTTTTATTTAGAAATTACCTATATATTTTATCTATAATATTCGCATGTTCTATTTAGAAATTAAGTTAATTTCTAATTAAACAAAAATAAACGGTATTTGTAAATAATAACAATTATTAAAAATATCATATTCATATAATTAGCTAGGACGTACGATCAAATTTGAAAATAATGAATTGAACGCTCAAAATAATACTGGATATCGACTAAACTCGATTGTGAGTAGTTTGCAAAAAAAAAAAATAAAACTCTCGATAGAATAATATTAATTTATTCATGTAACGAGTAGGTAAGTTTATGGAAAGTAGTAATGTTGGTTGTTTATCAATCGATATATTTTCAAGTACGCCGTTACGACATAATACAATATCCTCCTAACAGCATTCACATTAGGTTTTATTGTAATTTTTATTTTATACAACGCAATATCGCGATTCAATTCACTTGACTATTTTTAAAATTTTAAGTAGCTGCAACAATAAAGACGATCGTCGTCCGTTAGGTTAATATTATAACGACCTACAATAACGTCCCGAGTCCGACTAAATGGTCATAGATAAGGAAACGCGGTGTTTGTTTTTCATTTTTACGTATTATTATATTGTTGGGGTAGATGTAATTTGGTTAATGAAGAAAAATCCGGGACGCTGTTGATTTATGACAGTTTTTTACTCCGATACCTAATTCGAAAGTGTCTACAGTTTGGCGATTTATTAGTGGGTGGGAGAGCGGTTGAGGGTAAAATGTCACGGTTGGTCGGGGTGTGCTGTACGTTGGGCGGTATCAATTTCTCGACGTCAATGTACCGTCTTAATAGCAGTCTAAATAATTACCGCTATATTTTGATTGTCGAGCGGTGTTTTATACGATTATTCATTAACCGGCGGAAATCTCGCGTCATTTTTAAAATTTCAATATTTCATCGAGAAAACAATTAATATTGTTTAACAAGAACTCGCTACGAAAAATTACTATAATATTACAAAAATAATAATTATCGTTATAATAATAATGGCTTCTAAGTAAACGTGGTTACAATATTCGACTCTATAAGAATTATTTCAGACAGGTTAATGTAACGCGCGTTTTTATTTACGCAATTGATTAGACGATATTTGGGTTCCAAGCTAGGCAATAGGGTAGTAACTCGAAAAACAATATTAATCGATGTAATAAGGTATACGTTATAATATACGGATTCATTTACTTTTTTAAATGCGCGTGTTTTTGCGTGAAATATTGTGTTCTTCGTCCAACAGTTACGGAAATTTTAAAACATTTTTATAAATCGTAATTAATATTTTATAAACCTTCTTTAATATATTTAATATATTCCTTTTTTTTAACACGAATTAAAAAGTAAATCGAGGACTTATTGTATACATTTCATACAATCGAAACGGAATAAATTTAATTCTATTGTTACTCACAAATATTATAAATTTTTTAAACAAAGAAAATCATTCTAGGTTCATACGGGAATTTTACTTTTGTCGAATATTGTTGGATTAAAACCTAGTTTTAACAGTTCTTCGGATATTTGTGTAATATTGAATCGTTCAATTCGAGCGCCAAATCTAAATGTGTAAGAATCGAGCAATTAATCCTCGGATACATATTTCAATATAAAATTTCGAAACAAAAATGACAGTTCTTCCGTCATTATTAAAATCCTAAATTAATTTTTGTACTATTTGGTGACTTTTCCGTTATATAAACATATTATTTTTTGACCCAATAATATTTAATCATATATTAATCATAATAACGAACTAGAAAAAAAAACATTTTATAGGTATCATAATATCAATGTTATATAATCGGATTTGTCATAATTGTTAAAATATATTATAAACATAAAACTTATTATATATTTTTCCAAAAATTGTATGACGTGTACATTTTATAAAAAATAATTACCTTTTATGTTTATAATTACGTAATTATATTTTTGTGGGGGCTTCCATATATTTCTTTATATTTGTACGTAAATAATATAAAATGACTAATACACAATTATTAGTAATCAATAATTAATATTATAGTTAATATAATTTCGTGCAATCGCAACAGTTATGTAAAATACTAAAAGCTTTTATATTTTGCGTACAAAATTTTTGACTGTTTAAACGAAATAACGAAAAAAACAATTGTACAGGGGCTCGAATTGTGTAAATTCTCCGTTTATTGTCGTAGCTATACGCGAATTGAATAAAATGATTTTATTTGTAAAAATAAAAACAGACGTCATTACACGGATTGCGAAGAAAACAAATCATGTACAGCCACGAAAATGATTATAAGCGTTTGAAAATTAAAGATAAAAATAAAACTAAAACATTTTAGTTTTTGATTAAAGGGTGTTACACTTTAATTTCGAGCAACGTCATCAAAAATAAAAATATAATAAGATTAAATAAAACAGACACTAAGAACTGAATAGATTTTTATTTGTTTTAACTCCATTGTAACAAGAATACGAAAGTACATAACGTAATCGTGACTTCCCACGAATAATAATTAATGAAAAGAAGAATGATACGGAAGGTTAACATTAACCTTCTTGTATCAATCATCACGTGATTTTTTATACACAAGTAAAGCGAATTATTAATACCCATGAACTCATAAAGCTGATAAAGATCATTTAAGACGCGTGTTATAAAACGCCTTTCTCTAAGGATGCTTTCCGGGAGTTCATTTTTTGTTTTATTAGAATACTCTCAGTTTCGACATTGCTCTATTATTTGATTATTTTCATTGATATCATCCGGCATATGTATACTAAATGAACGTTACAACGTATCAATTTCTACGTTTAAATCCTAAGTTTGTTTTTGTTTTTAACGAAATATCTTAGTGGTTAATCTTATTAAGCTATAAATACGTCGAATTTTATTTGGATTTTTTAATATTAGTTAACAGCCTTGGAAATAAGTGAAATCATTGTTAATCGCTCGTTCGGGTTAAAATTCGAGAAATTAAGAATGTATTAACATTTCTTACAGAAATTGTCTACATGTAAAATTTAAACGCTATTAATCTTAATTCCGGATAGTAAATTCATTTTAATTATAACGTTTAATTGTGCAAGAAAAAAATGGGTTTTAATTGTACTACACGTAGATAAGTAGATAAGACGAATAATTGTTGACCACTGTTTAAATAGTGTTTTATTTCGTTTCTTAACTACGTAAACAAAGAAAACATTTAAAACTAGACTTAAAGCGAATATGATTCTACTACGTTTTTGATTTTCGATAATTTCGATAATTTTGATTATTTTATTTTACTCGAATATTTATATTTTAGTTCGAATTACTTTATAAAATTAGCTCATGTGCAAGAAAACTTAATTGAAATTTCATATATTGAAGTAGACTTTGTATAAAATGAAACACATACACAAACAAATATATATATATATATTTATACAACTACATTGTAATGGAATTTCTACGTAATAATAATTGAAATACAATAAAATAATAACATTAAATGCGAGTACCTACGACTTTCGAACTAAACAAGATGGATAGGAACTGTTCGTTGATTTTCTCATGAAGTACAAGTTATGGTATTATATTTTTATGTACTTAAACCCAGAAATTCTAGAACTAATTATTTATTAGGTGTTTTCATATTGTGTAATTCTGCAGGACTTTGCAGATTATTCATTGTGAACGGTGAATGAATACAGTGATTTTGTTGTGCATCACTTTATTCAACATAGAAGTTAATTGTAATTCTCAGCTTCTAATACGTTTCCTGAGTATAGTTTCCCCTGAAAAAAATATTTTAGGCGAAGTAATAAGAATTTAATGATTTTACTGTTACAATGTGTTCATTTATGGATAATTGCCTTTTTGGGCTGTAAATATGGAGTACTTAAAAAGTTTAAAATAATTAAAACCGAACACTGATTACACACTTAGATGACATTAAATATAGATTATCTTTTCGATTTTTTGAGTAATTTTCAACGAAATTTTGAGTATGTGTGTTCTTATGGATTAAAAAAAGTATTTTTGAAATTATAACCATTTCAGTTTTTAAGACTAGGGAGTGCCGATTTCTAAGTTAAAATTTTTTTATTTAATAATATAAGTTATTATGTTCTTTTAGTAAAAAAGAATCTATTTTTATAAATTATTTTATAGTTTTTCATCATCCAATTTGTTTATTAGCGTTTTGCGTAAAATTTATATAATTATACAATTTTATTGGGAAAGTATGTCATTATGGGAATGTTACTTTTTGACATTTTTTGACAAACATAGATATATTTTTTTCTTGGTTTCTTTTTTCCTCATCAAGAATTTTGTAGCCAATGTCACTGCGTATTTAATATTGTCAATTTTACACGAATAATAGGTGTCGCCTAATGTATTCAATTATACTTTTCATGGTCGAAAATTTAGAATTATTATACGTTTTGTAGTATTCGTTTTTTTGAATTTCTAATAAAGTTTTTAAATTTTTAAATATTGAATAGTATACTAAAGTATATTTATGCGTACCAAACGCAATGTAAATCGTATTATTGATACTGAAGATAATATTATTATAAATGTGTAATTATTAGTGTGTAATATAATGTATAATATATATTATATGTAGATTATTTTAGTATACATTTCACACTTAATCGTAAAAAAATAATCACGTTACGGCTTTTGTACTTAGGTAACTGAAATTAAATAATAATGTTATAAATATATATACATATCTATATAATGAAGTATACAATTGTGTGCATGATTTGAAAGCTATTTATTGTTGTTTTCAAGAGGTATTCTATTTGTTACAACAGAGAAAACTCAAAATAAAATGATTAGTTTATTTTTATTTTAATAATGTTTCCAGTCGATATTTTTGGTGTTTATTATTTTATTATTTACGAATTGGCTCTGTTATAATACATTAGTCGTTTACATGCTTATGAATAGAACAATATATGTCGTATCAACGTGTAAATATAATTACTTTTTCAGTATGTTAGACGAATTTAAATGTCGCTAAATATTTTTGTCCGATAGATTTTTCAAAAATTAATAACTTATATTGCGTAATGTAATAATTATATTTAACGAAAAAAAAAATGCCAATAGTCGAACGCAATAATGGTCGAACATAATACCGTGTCAATATAGATTAGTTATCGTATCCTGATTGTTTGACTTAAGCGGTTTATTCTATCGAAAAACCCCGTAATATCAAAGTTAGACATAAAATTAGCTTTTAATTTAATTTAATTAGTTTTATGGTAATTTATTAATTTTACAATAACACTTTTTATATCACTTTTTAATAGCTTTTAATATTCATTTTGGTTAAAGGTTAAGTCGAGAAGAACCAATGGTAATCTTTACATATATATATATATATATATATATATATATACACCAGCGAATAGGCATGTTAGATGCGCAGTTATTGAAATATTATTCGTAAAATGACGAGCCTTAAACAGATTACTTCGTTGATGGTATGTAACTTCCAAGAAATTTCTTCAAATAATTATTTCGAAACGGTCCGAGGAACGTCTATTTTTGATTAGCCACTTTTATATTTTTGTTCAGATGATATCTAGATATTTTTTTCTTTGTCATTTTCTCATACAGATAAATATATTATGCGGAATATCGCTATTATGTTACACGCGCATATAATTTGTAAAACGATTAAATATGTTAACTTTTAAATATTACGAATGGCGATGTTTTTATTTGTAACGCCTAAAAGTGAAAAATTCGCTCTTTAAAGATATAAATCACGATAAAACCTTTTTATTCTATATTGAAAATGATGTTTTTTTTAAAATTATTTTATCGTGTAATGTTCGAATAGAGAAAAATGATAATGCGTGTTTACACAAATCGCGGTTATTTTTTATATATAATTTATAACTTCAATCGTAGTCCGACAATAAATTATTTTATTGAACACGCAGTTTTTTTGTAGTTGAAATCACCATTAAGCATCTAAAGAAACAAAATTCTTTAATAATTATTAATTTTATTATTAATATAACGAGCATTTTTGACTGGGGAATATTTACGTCATTTTTAATTTTGTTTAAATACGATTTTCCATATCATATTTTTGTTATTTTTATTTAAAAAATATTCGCCATATTCATCGACATCGTTTAATATATAACGCGAACGTTCGAAAACGTTATTTAATAATACGCTTTAGGAATATTTTCCCGTTTATTTATATTTTTTGATTGAGATTTTTATCACTTGTTTCATATGCGAAACGCTTAAAAGCATTTGTTCGTCGTCTTTTAAAATGTACGTATTTTTACCACAATTGAAAGTTTTCTCATGATCTTAAATGACTACGGGTTTCATTTTGGCAGTTATATATTCCATATTTGTGTTCGTTCCTCCCACACAAATATAGAAGCGTATCAGTACACGCATAAAATATGTTAAAATCTGAAACGAATTCTGAGTTATGTTAGAACGACTAGTGATATTTCGTTAAATGTATCACAATTACGCGAGATCGTTCATATTACAGGCTCGACTACATTACACTTAAGCTTCCGTGTGTACGTTCACCATTATCGTCACATATAATACTGTTATATACCATTTTTGAAATCAATATATTTTAGTAAAAATAATAATCTGGTAGAATTTATTGGCTTCATTAGTTTCTAATCAGTAAGGTATACAAATATCTTTTGAATTTGAACCTAACTCTCATTATCAAGTAATTGTAATTTCTGGTGTTTGAACGAGGATTTATTAAACGTTTTTTCCTTTATAAAAACATCGCCCTATTATTGATCTATTCCAAGGACATAATAAAAAAAAATTATTTAAATTTACGTTACAGTCATAATATAATAACACGTGCTCGAATATTATCAACATTAAAAACAACCGAAGTTGTTTATTTCTCGCTTCTATGGATAATCAACACGTTTATTTATCCCCTCGATGATTGTACTTCAGCTACTCAACGTCCGAATTAATACTGTAATATTTCTCTTCTCGTCTCATTTATTCAAAAAAGCTGGTTTTTCTGTTTAACGACACACTATTTATCGTTTAAAAACTACTAATAATTTTGCCGAGCTGTAACGGATTTTTTTTTATATAAATTATATAGAAAGCTAAAAAACTACCCGAGTCTAGAAATTACTGTAATAATACATTTTAAAAACTATTAATTAATAATGCCGCAGAAATGTGGTAGGCAAGATGCGTGATTATTAATTGATAATTTTGACGATATTAGTTAAGCGTAAGATGTATCAAAATACTTATACCAGACAAAGACATCAAAAAATACTATTAATATAAAATTAAAAATAATGTAAATCACTATCGAGAAAAAATTAATCGTATAACGAAGACGTGTTTTTTTAATGAGTTTGATTATTACAAACGTATTACAATAACGATGTTATTAAAAAATAAACAAACCAGTCTATGGAGATAAATACACTTACGTTTTTGCCATTCTGAAACTAACAGGCCATTATTATTAAGCGTGTGGTATTACACAATGAAATAAATAATGTTTCTATGAAATATTTTCGAGTTAATGTTGTGCTAAGCATGTGCGTGTTATTATCGTTTGTTAAAGTTGTGCTAGTCGGTGCGATTCATATAAATCAGTAATCCGCCGTTGGCAAATTGGAAAAATATTTATCCTCGAAATTTAGTACGTATTATTAAAACGAATGATTTGATGGCTTCAATTAATACGCTGAACGGTAACACAATGTGTGTACAGTTCCTTTAACAACGATTGTTTAAAGTTGCAAGAAAATAAACAATAAAGGACCTTCAGCTTTGTTGTTTTTAAATATATAATTATAACATTATTCTTCAATTTTATATTATATATATTGTTTTTACCCATAAACTATTCGATATGTAATGATACATAATTTAATTAAAATTACTCGCGTTCGTACTCAAATATATTTCAAACAATTGTAAAAATACATTTTTTTTAAGAGTACTTTTTTACAAAACCTTTGGATCAGTTTTCAAATTGTGAGTAAAAAACAAAAAAAACGTAACAATTCTGGACATTTGTTGGATATACGTAAACCAATCGTAGAACATAAGTCGCTCGTGTTTTTGTATTGCACATACTCGCAATTTAATTCTAAGTTGACCTTGTAAATAAGTGTATTACCTCATTGTATTTTATTTAAGTTCATAAATGTATGTACAAGTATAAAAATATACAACTATGAATATTAATTTTGCATAAATTCGTAATTGCGATATAAAAATATGTTTGTTTGCGTCTTCGAACATAGTAAAATTATCAAAACCAACGATTTCAAATACATTTTGCATTAAACGTATTCCTTTTCGAAAGTAATTATTTTCACTTAACAACAAAAGATATTCGTGGTATTCAAAACTAGAAATGAAAATAAGTTCTTGAAATCTAATCATTTTTAAATAATATAGGTAGTAAATATATTCTATCACACATTTTACTTTTCGTATTATATAATTCGTGTACATATATAGATTTAGGCCCAAATTATTTGAAAATTACCTATATTATGGATGTAAATGTAAAAGTCTATGCATTAAAAACTAAATGGTATGTAATATATTTATAATTAGACAATTTTTTTTAATACGCAACTTTATTTTATAAATTTCTGCGCCCAAAATGTATTCATGTTTAGGTATAGAAGGTTTCGTTAAATTTGTTTTTTAAGAACATATGATGGTTTCGAAATCCCATACAAGAGATTTGTGTTTTTGAGCTCGTTTTAGAAAAATATTTTGTGAGTGTGTGTAAGAGAGAGAGAGAGAGAGAGAGAGAGAGAGAGAGAGAGAGAGTGATAAAGAGCAAGTGTTTATGTGGCATCCATATTTTATATATATATATATATTATATTTGCACAAGGATTATACGTTGACGAGGTGAATGAAAATGGTTAATTGTTTAAGCTAAAAGCTAAACGGCTATTTAAATTCGTTAATTATTCCTTGTACACAAATACATACTCACACACACAATTGAGTAAAGGATAATCATCACGAAACTTCTCGCCACAGCCATTGCTGCAACTGTAAGTGTGTATACGATATGTATATGTAAATACAATGATATAATAATTCATATCCATAGCACCTCGCCTACACTACGCACTCTCGATGTCTGCTTTTGTCACTATACGAATTAATATCATTTACTTTGTCGGAGAAATGACAGTAAAAAAAATATCGAAATAAAATAAAATAGCGAGTCATGGTTGTTGTGAATATCGGCTAAAGCGAGTAACTTAGATAGAAATTTAAGCATTTTGTTGTTATTTTGAAATTAAAATTAAGGAGAAATCATTGTCTTCTAAAAACGATTCTAAATGCGTTAGTAGCCTATAGTAATTAAAGAATATGATATATATTATAAATGTCTACGATTTTATAACATTTAAGCTCATTAAAATACGAAAATTGTTTTATTCGAACGAATAAGTTGAAAATTTTCGGTTTTTTGTAATATTCGAGTTCTTTTTACGCCTTACAATTTGTACTATCGAAAATTAGTAACGCGTGTCGTGATTATAGCAGCATCTTTGAACAGTAAAGTGTTCGCGGACAAAAAATAATAATAAAGAATATTTTTCTTTATAAAACTGATATATTTATAGTTTTATTCAAAATTTAATAATTGTTTATTAGTTTTACTTCAAAACTTAGTCACAATTTAGGGATTTTCATTGAATATTGTTTACAATTATTATTTATATACGATTTAATTATTGAAATCTATGCAGAATATTTTTATAGTTGATTGGCTTGTCAAAATAGTATATATTAACGTTAAACGTAATAACTGAGTAAGATTTTTTTGGAAATTCGTTTCGTCTATCCAGTTTGTTATGAAATTTTAATATTTTTTATATTCAGATAGTAAGTAAAGTGTAAAATATTAGAAAATAGTATTTTTATTATACTTTTTTAATGTATTACTATTATTATCACTAAGGCATTTTTAACCCAATGAAAATAATATGATTTTAAATCTACGTTGACAAAGTATTAAGATAATATTATCGCTTGAAGCACAAGGTATTGTTATTTCGTTAATTAGCTATGTGTATTGGTAACGACAGAATGAATTATGAATAATGATAATTATTTTTATCTACTTACTCGAAACACAAAATCGCCATACCCTTGAAATGTTTTTACATTTTTTTATTATTAATAATACTTATGTTTGCGTAGTATAATCATATGTTTTCGGAATACATATTTAATTTGAGTAAACATTTAAGCCATGCAAACATTTTCGTTTGTCGGAATTTTGAATAATTTTAGTTAAACAAAAGCATTTGATATTTTCACGTGGAATTCAAAATACATTCAACGATAGAGTTATTTGCGAAAACTTTAAAATCTCATATATTATTCAAAAGACAATAATAATTCTCAAAATTATATTAAATTTTATCGATCCTATGTTTATATTGACTTATATCGGCGGAGCATTATACAATACGGTACTTCGTTGCGGTTTTCTCGGATGTGTAGCATAAGTTAATAATAATCTATTATTTACACTACAAAAAAGTTCTCGGAATAATTGGTTATATTATAAATATTTCATGAAATCACTTTGTAAGTAGGTGTTGGATGTGTAAATACGTAGTCATTATAGGTTGATAAAAGCTTATGTTGTAATATACTTAATATACACCACAAGATTGATTAATAATCGCGGGTTTATAAGTTGTTATTGTGTATATATATAGATGTTTGTGTGTATTTTTTGGTAAATTATATTCACTATGACTTATAACGCTCACGATAATCGAAAATAGGACGAGTAGTGTATAAATTATATACGCATATTTTTATTCCTGCAGAAATCAATAGTTATTAACGATAGGATATGAACTATATATTTTAAATCTTTTTTATCTTGCCTTCGAATTAACGAACCATGTTCGTAAATTACTTGACGGTCGCTGTGCATCGAGTAATCGGCCATTTTTTAGGATTTTGTCATCATAACTCCTGAGTCTCTGATTCGTGTTGCAGGTGTTTTTTGAAAATTCCACGCGATATTACGACCATTACGTGATTAATGCACTTTTGTGGCTTTAAAATGTTTCGCAAAGACGTTTATTATAAATAACGATTATTATCCGGCAAAGTCATTCGAGATTTTTTGTGATTTTTAGTCAAAATTTTCCTAAAATTTCAGCTAAAAATCACGAAAACATTTCTTAAAGTTGCATTTCACATACTCTTAAATCTTACCACCAATGTAGACAAATAAAAATTCAACTTATCAAATTTGTTTAAATAGTGTATATAATAGAGTAATAATGACGCTAAGGTTTATATATATATATATATACACACACATATATATATATATA